>JANHFK010007766.1:2793-16629 GCA_036250565.1 Sibynophis collaris | reverse complement strand
AAATTATGAATTTGGTGGTCCGCGGGATTTAAAATTATGAACTTGGTGGTCCCTGAGGTCCAAAAGGTTGGGGACCCATGTTCTAAAGAAATAATCCTCAAATGGACAGAAGACTTATTGTATAACATTATACCTAACATTATTACTGCTACTATGGACTAATAGATACATTGTAATTGAAAATAATGGCATTCCCAGGAATAAAAAACCCACCCTTTCATAATTTCTTATTTTTACTTTTTAGGTAAAAAAAGACCTACTGTATCTTTCCCATAATTTTATGAGCTCTTTCTGTGAAGAGATGTCTATGATGTCTACGCATCTGATAACCCAGCATCAAGATTGAGATTTATCTACACAATTGGCATATAAATAAATGCATTAAAATACCATTATGGGATCTTAACATGCTTCTAAAGCTCTTTTAGCGATTCTGCATTTATATTACAAAAGCACAGCAGAATACACAATAAAGAAGAAGCTTGCTTAAATTTAGAATGGTTATTTAGTTTGGAATCTCCTTGGTGGATGAATGAAATGTTTTATATCCAAAATTCCTCTGGCTTCATCGGAAAAGAATGCATTATAAGAATCCAGAACCATATATTTAGTCTTATTTTATACTGAAGATATCTTGTTATTTTTAAAAACACAATCATATTTGCCTCTTTTCAATCATTTTTGACTCTCAGATCTCTGCATCTAAGCACTACTTTTCATTTTCTATATTATCTGTTGCATTATCTTGTAATAGATAGAACTTGGACCCAGACAAGTCCAATTTATAATAAACAAACAAACAAATAAACAAACAAACATTAAGTCATTTCCATGCATTATTATCATGCAAGAAAAATGTCTTGAAAGGTAAAATGTAACATCATAGTTGAAAACAGGGACTCTAAAATGTACTGAAATTGATTTATCTGGCTGCTAAGTTTGAATTAAATGAACTGATAAATTTAAACAAAATTGTTTCTTCCTGGGAAAAGTTTTCTATAAGTGAAATATCGGTACTAAAGGCTTTTTCATCAGAATTATATATCAAATCTTGGGAACATCTGGAGAAGAGTTTCTGATGAAGATCTCAGAGTACATACATGGACAGATAATCCATCATACTCTTGGCAACATATTTAATTGAATGGAACATCATTGATTTAAAAAAGAACACAAACAGAAAAATAGACTTAGAGTTACTTATTTAAACTGATATCATATATTCTTCAGCTGTCTGTTATCTATTTAATTTAATTTATTTATTAAGTTTATATGCCACCCATCTCATGAGATGAAGTGATATTGAAGACAAATGCACCAGTTACATCTTTTCCTGGACCAGCAATGCCTTCTTATGGTCACTCATACTCTAATCACCTCCCGTTTTTACTATTACAATGTGCTCTACATGGGACTCCACCTGAAAAGTATCCGGAAGCTTCAGTTGATGCAAAATACAGTGGCCTGCATGGTTTTGTGCAGACCTTGATGTGAACACAACTCTCCTGCGGGAACTGCATTGGTGTCAATATGCCTCCAAGTACAGTTCAAGGTGTTGATTGTCACCTTTAAAGTCCTTCATGGCTTGGGACCAGGTTATCAGAGGGACCATTTCTTGCTGGTCACATCTACCTGACCCAGAGGGGGAAGGCAAGGAATGTTGTAAGTTTCATCCCCTAGGGAGATACATCTGACCAGAATCAGAAGAATGGCCTTCTCTGTGGTGTCTCCCTCTCACTGGAACATCATTCCCCCAGAGATTAGATTGGCCCCCACTCTAACACTCTTCCGGAAGGTGCTGAAAACATGGTACTGCCAGTGGGCCTGGGGAACCCAGAGTGGGATAGAGCCCATTAAATGTCTTGTATGAATATGTGTTGTCACCAGGAGGTAGGTGGGGGGCTATTATTTTTTATTTTATTATTTTATTTTATTATTATTATTATTATTATTTTTATATGATGTTTCTATATTTGTGTAAGCCTGCTTGAGTTGCCATGAATAGGCAGCAATATAAATTTCCCAAATAAATAAATGCTGACAGGTTCCAAATACCCAAATCTCAATCATGTACCCATAAGGACTCTATGACAGTTATAAGTGCAAGAATGGGGCATAAAGTTACTTTTTCTGTTCAATGATGACTATCTATGGGTCCTAATGTTTGAGAGCATTGTGCATCTGGAGTGCGCTTCAGGAATCTCAAGAGAAAAAAATGGATCCTGAATTCCTGAATTCTTCCCAAATGGCCCCTGGCCCCTTCTTCTTTCAAGTCCTTTGGTATTCAGTGCAAAACCTGGGAAACGAGGAGTACAAAACCTGGGATGGCTTTTCAGCAGACCGGAGTTATGCATCTCATCCTAGGAGTCTGCAACACATATTTGTTATAACAAAAAATAAGAATGTAATCCTTGTAGTATTATACTGTTCTGAGTCTTGAAAAGACCAATAAATCTAAAGGGAAAACTGGATGAATATCAGAAACACTAAAGAAAGTTAATCAAACTTTTTTCATTTTCTTCTTAATAAAAAAAATCTGGCCTAGGCTGGAATGTTGTGTTTTTTTTCTGAATTATGTTTCTATTTCTGGTCCTACTGATTTAATATTTAATTCATCTTTCATGTACTGAAAATTCAGACGTGGCATTGAACACATGAAAATCAACAAAACGTGAAGTTTTATCATTTATATTCCCACCAGACTCTGATACTTGAAGCAAACATTCACATAAGTGTTTGCAGATTGAAAGTTTTATTAGAGGTCCGTACCAGTCAGGCTCAGAATATAGCCAAAAAGAAATGTGCACTGCACCAAAAATATGTACAACTGCGAACCCACACCCAGCAAGCTACATGTCTGGAGATTTTCTGTTGCAAAACACCATTTATTTTGTATTGCTTGGCATATAAAGCAAGAATGTGATTTGTTAAATAAATAAATGCAATAAATGGATTCCACTAGAATGACTGCTGTTCTCTTTGAAATTGCTGAATAAATCATTTCCTTTCTGTTGGAATTTGATTGAAAGGCAAGCCAGTAATAAACCAAACCAAAACAATAAAAAATATCATCAGTGAAAGGTTAATGAAACAGCATTTATGCAGTCTGAGGATAATATTAAAAATAGCATTCACTTCATCTGAGAGATGCTTTGAAAATGAAAAAAAAAATAGCAGACTACAATGATCTTGTAAACAAGTAGCAATGCCCCAAAGATACACACATAAAAGTATACATAATGGTAATAATGTCTTTGCCTTAAACAACATTTTGGTCCATGGAAAAATGGCCAAAGAATATATTTTTCTAGAAGACTTAAAATGCAGTATGTTGATATGTTTCTTCCAATAGCAACAATTAAAATGTTCTTCCTTGAAACCAGACTGTAGGAATGATATTTTATTAACTCATACCGTTTTGAGCAATTGTTGAACGCAAAAAGAAAGAACTGCTCAGATGCACTAAATTATAATGTATCCAGTATCAAAGAATCTATTTTAATACCATTTACCATTTTTGTTGTTATTCTCTGAATCTACTCCACTTCTGGTGAATTCTTGTAAAAATATGGTGCTGTGAACTGAACATAATGCTTGAATACTGATCAAAGCAAATCAGAGAGAACAATTACTTTTCCTAATTTAAAATTCACTTTTGCATTTGCAGCTGTATTACTTTGCTGTCTGATCCTCAGGTTTGTAATCAACCAATATTGTTTTTGCAAGTGCTTTTACCAAGTCAGATCCCATCACCCTATAGCAGTGCATTTGACTGTTGCAATTTAATGGAAGAAATTAGCCCTCATTTCTGTTTAATTCCATCCTCCTAGTTGCAGCACATTATTCCTATCTATCAAGATCATTTTGAATTTTATTTCTGCTTTCCAGAGTATGGCCTCGTCCACCCTACTTTATGCCATCTCGCTGTTGTTACACAATTTTTCTGTATCTTCTAAATCATTAATGAAAGTATTGAACAGTAGAAGCCAACAACTAGTCCTTGGGACTAGTCCTCACTAGACACTTCTTTTCAATTTGATGAGAAGTAATCTATGAGCATTCTTTGAATACAAATTTTAAGCCAGCTATGTATCCACTAATTGTCATGTCAGCTTGCTAGCCACATATCATAAAGTCAAATGTTTTGCTGAAATAAAAGTATAACATCTATTCCAACTAGTTGGCGTCCAAGGAGGCATTCAATTAAAAAAATGAGGTAAAATTAATCTGGCAAGATTCATTGCTGACAAATCTACACTGATGTCTGTAATTACAGGTAGTCGTCGATTTACAGCCACAATTAGTCCAAAATTTATGTTGCTGAGAAATTTGTTAAGTGAGTTTTGCCACATTTTACGACTTTTCTTGCCACATTTGTTAAGTGAATCACTGCAGTTATTAAATTACTAACTACTAAATTACCACAGTTAAGTGAATGTAGCTTTCCTATTGACTTTGCTTGGCAGAAAGTCAAAAAAACATAAGCTCCGGACACGGCAACAGATATTAATATGAATCAGTTGTCAAGCATCTGAATGTACATCACATGACCATGAGGATGCTACAATGGTTATAAGTGTGAAAAATAGTCATAAGCCACTTTTTTTAGTGCCGTTGTAACTTTGAATCATCACTAAATGAACTGTTGTAAGTTGAGGACTCCTTGTACTGCACGGTTTTCAGGATACTTACAAAATAATTTCTCTATAGTTTCCTCTAGAATTTTTCCAGATATTAATGTCAGAGAGCTTATTGGATCTTCCTATACTCCCTCTAAGAGATAGGGACAACATTTGCTGCCATCCAATCATCTGGCATTAATTTTTCCAGGGTTTTTTTGAAGGTATGTAGGCTAGCTAGTTTCTTTAGTACCAAGCATGCAGTTATGTCCTGGAAGTTTAAATTTACTCACAGTGAAGAGATATTTCCTAAACTTATTTACTGAACAAAGAAGTTACAGAAACAGATATTGTACTAAAGTAATTGCTCAAAGAATTATAATCTCTGTTCAAGACAGAGAATTTAAAGATATATCAAAACAATTAGGTGGTATTCAGCAGGTTCTGACTAGTTCTGGAGAACCGGTAGCGGAAATTTTGAGTAGTTCGGACAACCGATTAATACCACCTCTGACTGGCCCCATCTATTCTCTGCCTCCCGAGTCCCAGTTGATCAGGAGAGAATGGGGATTTTGCAGTAGCCTTCCCCTAGAGTGGAAGGGAATGGAGATTTTACAGTATCCTTCCCCTGCCACGCCCACCAAGCCACATCCACCAAGTCACACTATGCCCACCAAGCCATGCCCACAGAACTGGTAATAAAATTTTTGAATCCCACAAATCCCACAGAAGGGAATTTGGGCAGAAAAATCCTGAAAACCCAAATCTGAATCACATCTCCCTCACAGTAGAAACCTATCAAGTCTCTAAAAATGCATTGGTTACCTTGGATCTTTGATTTTTATTTTCATTCCCCACCCTGCTTCAGAGAAGAACTTCTAGTAACACACACTATTTGACAATCCTGTAAATATGAATATCATGCAAAATAGCTTTATAAGCCAAAACTGTAAACATCTTGTTATTATGATCAAGAGACAAAAAAACCCTTGTTTTTTCTTCAAGAAATTTTTACAGCTACTGCATGTTTGTGCTATCATTTTTTTCCTTCTTTTGTCTTCATTTACAGTTTCTATTCCAGCCTTTGCCAGCTCTGTGCCCTAATTATATGTTGGGAATGGAAGATCCCAGAATTCCAAGCTGGCAAAAGTGGGGGACGGGCTAGGAATGCTGGGAATTGTAGTCTGAGTAAAACTGTAGTAAGGCCACCCTAATTCCACAACTGCTGCTGTGTGTACATGTCAATCCTAGAGAGAATAATGCTTTAGAACCTGGTGGAAAAAACTGCAAAGGTATCCAGTAGAAAAGTTCAAAACTGCATCAGATGAAATAAACTGCTTATTGATGACCCCAGGAAAAGTTGTATTAGTTTCCACCAACTGGGCTGATTATGTCAGCCTGCATTTGAAAACTACTTTGTAACTGGGGTACAGCTATCGGATGTTACATTCCATATTTTAAATAGGTTAAAAATAGGCTCTTATGGCATGGGCAGGAACATATGGAGAGTCGTGATCTGTTCAGGGGTAGGTTCCACTTCCCTTTGCTACCAGTTCGCAACGGGAGTGTGCATGGCACTTCTGCTCATTCACAGAGTATCCGTGATGATGTCCAGGCAGGTGGGCAGAGTCTCCCGCCGCCATTACTACCAGTTCTAAGAACCGGAGAGAACCAGTTGGAACCCACTACTGGATCTGAATCTTAATTCTGAACCAGTTTTAAAGATAAAAAGCAACACTTCAGTCTAAATCCAGAAACATTTTGTGAGCTAATACTGTATGATCCAGTCTAAGCTAATAGACTCATGGGCATATGTTTAAAAAAATGCGTTTAGGTGTTTGATATATGTTACTTTTAAAAAATGAGATTCATGCAGATTTATGCAAAGACCTACATGAATTTATTCATAATTTATGTCCACATTGCCTTACGCAATTTGGTGCCTGCCTATTGTATATCTTTCTTCCTACCAGGAAGATCGTTCAAGTCAAGGTCCATCCTGGAATGTCATCCATAGCAGGGTGGGTTCCACTTACCTTCGCTACTGGTTCATAACGGGAGCATGCATGCGTGCTCGCTTCACTCACATGTGGTGCTTCTGCGCATGCACAAAAGCATGCGCAGAGCATCATGATGACATCCGGGCAGATGGGCGGAGCCTCCCACTGCTGCTACTACTGGTTTGCAAGATCTGAACCAAACCGGTAGGAACCCACCACTGATCCATAGTCTGTTTTCCAAGAAATTGGCAGGGAAAACAAAAAGATGGGGATAGATCAGGGCATATCCAGACCTCATCTGGAACAATATCAGAGAGTTTCTTCTTTCAACATCCCTTGGCTTGAGTAACAGCATCTACCCGACTTCTGCGTTTTTTATGGTTTCTTCAACCCAAATCTTGGTTTTTCCCGTTTTCTTGTTTACTTTTCAGTCCCAGCTTGTCTTCAAGCGTAATTTTCGTTCTGTTCTGTCAGTAGTTCTGGTTTTGAGTCTCTGTTTCCCCCCCCCAATTTATAACAAGCCCTGAGATTTGTGTTGCATTTCTTTTTCCACCATTCTGATAAGGATTAAAACATTTGGAGGATGTGCAGTGCCCTACAACAGAAATGTAAAAGCAAGAAAGCAAAGGACTCCTGCATGTTCCACTGGATCCAGCCATTGACATTTCAACTGCCTATGTATACATAGTTATTTTTATTTCATTTGATTATTTATATCCCACCTTTATTGTTTTTACAAAGGCAGTGAACATATCCACTTCCTATTCTCCCCAGGACAACAATCCTGTGAGGTGATTTGGGCTGAGAGAAAGTATTGACCCAAGGTCACCCAGCTGGCATTTATGGCTTAAGAAAGGACTTGAATTCCCAGTCTCCTGATTTCTAGCCTGGTATATTAATTACTAGACCAAATTAGCTCCAGTGGTTACCTCTGTTGGCATAGTTTTATTAAAAACTATCTTCTCTAACCCAAGTGCTCCCTTAGTGTCCTGGTTTTCAGCTTCTGGAATTCTTAGTTAGCATGGCTGGAGTATTACAATACAAGGCATCTGAAGGGCATTGGGTTATGTTTATTAGTAGACTATATTGATCAGTTTAAGAAATGATAAGGCACTCACACAAACAAAATACTAACCACCATATACTGCACATTTTTGGAATCTATATATAATAAAACATTATTTGCACTTCATTGATATTTTGATCTTTTTGTAATGACTTCAAGCAATTCCATTACAAAATATGTGAGCTGCAGGAGAACTTCAGAAAAGCTAATATATGTATTACTTTTTAAAAATGTTCAATACCTTGAGAGCACTCAGAATTCATTTTTATGGTAATATTTTGATTTCATCCTTCCTTTCCATCTTTGGCTCATATGTGATTATTGTTATTTGCATCTAACCAGCTTACACTGGACCCATCCAAATATTTTAACATTTGAATGAAGTAACTGAAATTACAATATGCATCTTATTGAGATAGTTGTAAAGAAAGCTGCAGGGCATCAAATTAGATTCAGGGGGGGAAAAGTCATTTTTATTGAAAGTGAAATTGGGATTTCCATTGACGTTTTCACTTAATCTATATAGCAGCTGTTTATTCCAAGAACGTTTCAGATTTATTCCAAATATTGCCAAAAACAGAAGCTGCAGCAAAGAGAAAATTATTTTAAAAATGATATTACAAATGTGATAAACGGTGCTAATGTTTCAATAGACACGTCATGAAAGATGGTGGGAAAATACATAAAAAGACATTCCAGTCTCTTGAACAACACTGCTTGTTTATTATTTATTGAAATAATGTTTAATCATTTCTAATGTAAATGGTGACAATGAAACAAACAACCGAACAACCCTTGGGTATTTCCATTATTGCTTGTTTTGTCATTGCTTGTTTTGTCATTTTAACACAAACTTTTTTTTTAAGGATTGTGATGTCCTTTGAGATGGATATTTCTTTTATTTTCTGGGCATGCAACGTATCTTGGAAGTTCACAAATCTTAGGGCTTTTGTCCCTGAGGCTTTGACCTTGACACCTATAAACAACAAGCACATGCAGTGGTGGAAATGGTGTGGCTGTGTGACATTCTTCAGATCTAAAGGAGAACATAGAAATGGTGGGATTTCCAGCAGTCTGGTTACCTTCATCATGGTCTATTCTGTAGACCAGGGTTTCTCAACCTTGAAAACTTTAAGACAGGTGGACATCAATTCTGCATTGGTGGCGGGAAATTCTGGAAGTTGAAGTCCAGCTGTCTTAACGTTGCCAAGATTGAGAAACACTGCCTTAGATACTTAAACATACAATTGTAATATAACATTTCAAACCAATGATCGATCTTTCTTTCTTTCTTTTTGCTTGAAATCATTTGCTCAATTTTTGTGTGTGTTTTGAATATAGATTCCTCCTCCTGCATTTCCTTAATTATTATAGATGCATATTAAAATTGGATGTGGTTTTATTGTTGTCCTTGCAAAATTTAAAAAAATCAAATTCTGAAAGTGGGACTAGAACTCTAGAATTTTACTGTATTATATTCTGTTACGTTTTATCTCTCCACAACTATGTTTGGGAAGAACCTGTCCTAACCTTAGACAGACTGAGTCCTCTGTTGCAAACAAGGGGTAGCCTTTTATTTTTCTAAAATGGTGATCAAGAAGAAATAATGCTTGGTCACTACTGACTTGCCTTATCTGCCTATCACACCAAGTGATATTCTTTCAGAATGTACAAATACAAATTGTAAATCCCTCTTATGTAAGACTTGTTGGGCTTTCAGTCTCTCTGAAAATAATTCGTAGGAAATTTCCTCTAATGGATATCAACTGGCTGTGATTACTAAGGTTAATCAGAGCTGCTTCCAGATTTCTTAAGGCAGCTTTATAACTTTCATAGCTGGAATAAAGTATATACCAAATATCCTGACTCAGATTAGCCCTATCTTTAATGAAATGCTTTGAGAGAAGATTATTGGAGGAAATGAGACACAGATGCTGAAGATCACACGAAATCTCTTTCTCTGAATTAAGTTATACTTGGGAAAGGCCACCTCTACCCAAGATTCTTTCTGAATTTCCTCTGCTATCATGATCATCCTATGTGGTCTTCCCCCCCACCCCCCAATCCCATTTCATAAAGCTGTACAATGTTTAAGTACAGTCATTTTTACAGTCTTAATGTTAACTCATCCTGAAAGGATAGGAGAAGCACATCCACCCTTGCATGTTCAATGGAACCATTCCTGAAACACAGTAGTTTTAGTCATACAATATACGACTGGTCAGTGTAAAATTGGTCACACAACATGATAAGCATTGTGATACTTGGTTTTCATGCTGTATTATGGGTATATTTTGGGAATCCAAATGTTCAAAATGTTCTGCAAATCTAGGAATATGTTATGCATATGTATGTATGTATTTACAAAAGTGTCAATATTCAATGTTTAAAACTGTCCAGAGGATTTGATGTTTCTCTGAAATATGACACTGGATGTTATTGCTCAGATTCAAAAATCAAAACTGATTTTTTAAAAAATCCTCTAGTTTTTTCTAACCTAATTGGAATACAATTCTTGAGTTAGGGTTAGTTGTGATGATCTCTTCAAGAGATTGTTTTGTAATCTTTAAAATAATTTAAATATACTATTGCTCACCTCCATCTGTATATTGACTGTAACCACCCCTAAACCATTATAGACTAGTGCATGCTGAATATTGCAATTAAATTTGAAAAGTTATTTGATATGGGCATTTAGCAAAAACCAGAAGGACAGTCGATGTATTTTAACTTGGTCAGCAACTGATGCAAATAATTAATTTGCACGATGATGTCAAAATATATGATGTCACTTCCCTCTCTTACAGTCATTGGTGAAAAGATTCTGGTATTAATCAAATATCTGTTTTTGTTGTTGTGGAATTGATGGTGAAGGTATTGAATTTTTTTTAGGATTGACTATCAACAGTAAAAAAATGTGCCACAAACTAGAACTTGGTAGGGTAGCAATGAAAGCCTTGGAAAAGATATTGAGAGGTTGTGATGTGTGCAGACCTACAAAGATCATGATCACGCAAGCATCCACTCCCCCAAGATATTCTGTGGAAATGAAAGTTGGAGTTTGAAGGAGCAACATAGAAAGTATTTTGACACTTCTGAAGTTTGGTGTTGGAGAAGACTACTGAGCAGACCTTGGACAGCCAAGAAAATAAATAAATCATAGAACAAATTAATTTGGGGTTCTCACTTGAGGCACAAATGACCAGGTTCAAATTATAACATTTTGGACACATTATCTGAAGAGTTAGCTTTCTGGAGAATTTTATAATGCTGGGAAGAGTGGAAAGAAATAGGAGAAGGGGATGACTAGCAGCAAAATTGATGGACTCAATTACAGTGGCAATGGATGTAATATTGGATGGCCTAAAGCACCAGGCTGGGAATAGGACATCCTGAAGAAGTCTATCTATGTGGTTGGTAAGAGACTTGATGGCATATAATCAATCAAAACTC
Source organism: Sibynophis collaris (assembly GCA_036250565.1). Lineage (NCBI taxonomy): Eukaryota > Metazoa > Chordata > Lepidosauria > Squamata > Sibynophiidae > Sibynophis > Sibynophis collaris. The sequence continues at coordinate 5,491 of JANHFK010007766.1, read as the reverse complement.
TTTTGTTGGCCAAAAGTATCATATGTCAGATGCTTTGAGCAGTTAATTTTGGAAAGGGCAGAAAATTATGTTATGTTTATTTGTGTTTTTATGGTAGTTTAGGAAAAATGGACAGTGTAGGCATTTAGTTGTTATGGGATTTTCTAACTTTTTTTTCCTATGATATGTATGTTAGTATCCAGGAAACAGAATTTTGAAAAATAACTAGCTTTTTTGGAGAGTGGCAGAATCATCCAAAGGCAACAATAAATTATCTTAATGGATAAATAATGTATCTATTTATTTATTTTAGAGTGCTTATAAACATTTCAACCTCAAAGGACCCTAGGTGACAAATTTTGTTGTTGTTGAGTTGCTAAGTTGTGCCTGACTCTCCACAACCCCATTGACCACAGAACACCAGGATCCCTATCCTCCACCATCTCCCAGAGTCTGCCCAAATCCATCCCTATTACATCGATGACATTATCTAACCATCTTATTCTCTGTTGTCACCTTCTCCTTTTGCCTTCAACACGTGATATGTAGTATCAAACCCAAGGAAAACAAATATGAAAAGATGACTTGGGAAAAAATGGTTTGAGTACTGCTCTGAATCTGTAGCCAACCCAGAAAATAACTATAGAAAACAATGATAAAACCCCAAATAAAATCCGAATCAGTTGTGTAAATAGATGGCACATGGAAATAAACAGCTGTATTTTTTTGGGATTTGTCCGATTGGAGAGATAAGTTCAATTCTGGGGAAGTGCTGTCTGTGTACTTTAGAGCTTTAGAAGGTAAATATTTCAGCATGATTATGATGAAAAATATACAAGTGCAAAGAAAAGTACAAGCACCTTCTGTTCAATTGCTCACTTCTTGAGTAACACATCCAGACACATCTGTAAAAAAGGCTCACACTGAATCCAACAAGGCATTCTTTTATGTTTTGCTTTTTGCCCTGAAATACTGAATCCTGTGTTCCTTAGTCAAAGAACATCTCACATAATAATTAGAGTCCTAGGAGAACTCTTCATGTTCTGACAGAATTTAATTCATGCCAGAGCTTCCAACATCTGCCATAGCCCCCAATCTTTTAAAGGTCACAACCCTGTCCTTTCCCATCAGGGACAGTTTTTATGCTGACTATTTATACTTTTCCCCCTGTCCGTTAAGGTATTAGAAGTCCAGATTGATTAAATTATTGTGTAATAATAAGGTGTGATTTACCCTGAATTTTAAAGCAATCAGAAACTTCCAGGATTTGCCAGAACAAAACTTCGATTGTATTCACTGGACTAATGAAGACCCAGGTATAAATCACTAGAATTGACTAGGCAGCATCTGCTACATTTTACTGCCCCCTAGTGGCCACATTGTTACAGTGCAAGTGTTTGGAAAAAATTCTTAGAGCAAAACTAAAGGAATAGAAAGGAGGGGCAGGGAATTAAAAGTGTCTGTGGCTTGTTTATTTTTTTAAAGTTAATAATATCATCAATGTTTTATATTTTGTAATTTTTGTGTGTATGGGTTTTTTTCTATCTTTCTTTCTTTCCCCAAGCAATAATTGTCAGCAAGACGATAATAGATTTTTTTTAAAAAAATACAGATTTCTCATTACCTGTTGAGTCCCTTTGCAATGTTTTAGGCTGTGACTTTGTGAGAACATTTGTGTGAGCCTGCCTTTAGGGAAAAAATACACAAATTGTTTAATGGTCCATTTCAATAGCATCCGAATTACTTGACTGACCAAGGAGTTTGCATAGGAATGTCCACATAGTAACAACCAGTGGTAGGATTCAATTTTTTTTACTACCGGTTCTGTGGGCGTGGCTTGGTGCACGTGGCATGGCATGGTGGGCGTGGCTTGGTGGGCATGGCAGGGGATCTCTATTCCCCTCCCCGGGGAAGGTTACTGCAAAATCCCCATTTTCTCTCGATCAGCTGGGACTCGGGAGGCAGAGAATAGATGGGGACAGGGCCAGTCAGAGGTGATATTTACCGGTTCTCTGAACTACTCAAAATTTCCACTTCCAGTTCTCCAGAACTGGTCAGAACCTTCTGAATACCACAATTGGTAAGAACAAAAAAAGTCAGGACAGTGTGGTGTGATGGATTCACCACACATAAAAAAGACATGTGGAACTTCATTTGCCCTGTTGTAGCTGACACATTGACTTTTGGAAGCAATAACTTGTGCACACCCTTTACTTGGCAGGGAAAAAAAGCATTTCTCTTCTTTTTTGACAAAAATCTTTGGTGTGGTCCATATAAATAAGATGACTACCGATGGCATATTTTACATATGATGCAGCCCTAGTGATGGATGGTGGCTTGAAGACAGTCCTGCTGTCTTGCTAACCTTTTAGCCTTCTAAACTTTTAACTTATATTTTTAAGCTTTAACCTGTTCTTGTTTCTATTTTTAATCTGTGCTTTTATATATATATATACTCTGTCTGAAGTAGTGTAGGGTTTCCTGCCTAGGCAGGGGGTTGGACTAGAACAGTGATGGCTAATCTTTTTGCCGTCACGTGCCAAAAGTGGGAGGAGCATGGGTGGGTCGCGCGCACAGGTGCCCACACCCATAATTCAATGTGCCCCGCTCCAAGCCATTTCTGGCCTCCGGAGGGCCTCTGGGGCAGGTGGGGAAAGTCATTTTCACCCTCTCCAGGCTCCTAGAAAGCCTCTGGAGCCTGGGGACAGTGAAAAATGAG
>JANHFK010007763.1:24737-45816 GCA_036250565.1 Sibynophis collaris | reverse complement strand
CTCCATTCCCACACCACTCTGGGGCCAGCCAGAGGTGGTATTTTCCAGTTCTCCGAACTGCTCAAAATTTCCGCTACTGGTTCTCCAGAACCTGTCCGAACCTGCTGGATTTCACCCCTGGGTCCACCCCTTGCAGTCGCCCAAAAGGCGTTACCTGCAGACTCACCTGATGATTTCTACCTTGTGTGACTTTGCAGCCTACTCCCAACTGGTGATCAACTTCTACTATGGAGGGAAGCTGGTGGGGAGCACCACCACCTCTCGCCCCGAAGGCTGCCGGATCTCCCTGGGAGAGGCGCCCTATTGCCTGGACAGCCTGGAACACGTGCAGTTCCCATCTGCAGAGCTAATACCCAACGAGCGCCAGAGGCAGATTACCAGAAAGCTCTTTGGGCACCTGGAACGGGGTGTCCTTCTGCACTGCAACAAGCAAGGCATCTTCATCAAGCGGCTGAGCCAAGGACGGGTCTTCTGGAGTGGGAACACCATGGCCTGCAAGGAGAAAGCCAACAAACTGGACCGGGATGAGGTGGTCAAAATCTTTGACACCAACTACTTCCTCAGAGGTCAGTGAGAACCTTTTTGTGTTTGTGTGTTGCTGAGCCTAAGGAGAGCAATCACCTATGACAGGGGTCTCCAACCTTGGCAACTTTAAGCCTGGAGGATGTCAACTCCCAGAATTCCCTTAAAGTTTGTCTTAAAGTTTGTCTTAAACTTTGGCTTAAATTTTGGCTTAAAGTCGCCAAGATTGGAGACCGCTGACCTATGAGCCTGGGTGGCACAGTGGTTAAAATGCAGTATTGCAGGCTACTTCTGCCGATTGCCGGTTGCCAGCATTTTGGCAATTCAAATCTCACCAGGCTCAAGGTTGACTCAGCCTTCCATCCTTCCAAAGTCAGTAAAATGAGGACCCAGATTGTTGGGGGCAAGAGGCTGACTCTAAACTGCTTAGAGAAGGCTGTAAAGCACTGTGAAGTGGTATATAAATCCTTCCTTCCTCACTTCCTCCCTCCCTCCCTTTCTCATTCTCCTTTCTCATGGTGCAGTGGTGAGAATGCAGTATTGCAGGCTAACTCTGCCCACAGTCAGCAGTTCGATCCTGACCGGCTCAAGGTTGATTGAGCACTGTGAAGCGTTATATACGTCTAAGTGCTATTGCTATCCCTGAAGCTGTGGGACTGTAGGTTGTCCATAGCCTCCCCCACAGTTAAGAAAATAAGCCCCCAACGGTTCTCCATCTTTGGAGCCATTTCCCAGAGGTGTCAATGATTGCACCGTTGTCTTTTCCAGCTTTTGCAGATCTACCAAATCTGATGCAACACCTAGACAACAACTTCAAGTATTGGAAGGGGCTGGATGATAAGAAGCTGAGGACTCTTCGAGCGCCCCCTGAATAGCTGTTCAGACCGTTGGACATGCGTATCTTCCATTGGGAAGCCTGTTCCTCCAAAATTGCCTTTGGCTAAGGATTTTCAGATGTGTTTGGTCTCTTCAGCAAGACCTTTGTGTTCTCCACTACGGGGAACGTTGGACAATCTGAAGAGCCTGGTCATCAGAAGAACCCTCTTCTCCATCCGTCATCTAGCAATTGAAGAGGTGGCTGTACTTTTCAAGCTGAATTACACTGGATCGATGCCTGTATCGGAGAGAATTTTGGGGTGAGCCTTATCGCTTGCATTCTTAGCATGCTTGGAAGTGATGTTCGGAGAGACCCTTTTCTTAGAAGATCTCAGCTTGAGGTTCTTCAGAGCAGCCAGTGAAGGAGGGGGAAAAAAAAAATGTCCCTCACCACGAGGATTCATAACCACGATGAGGAATCTTTACCACGAGCACTAAAAGAGTAAAAGAAACTGAAATAGCTACCTGGAACAATCAGACATTGACGATACAGACTCTTTGTGAAGGAGCTTTCTGTTTTTTTTAATCTTCTCAAATGGACTTAGCGGTATTTTTTCACGTTGCTGAAAGTGCGATCCCTCGCTCCCGAGCACTAGTAGCAAATGGAAGCAAACCAAATGGTCCCCCTCCGTTCCCCTTGGCCCTGCAGATTTTTTCGAAGCTGATCGTTAGGCACCTCTGATTAAAATATGTTTTATTTATTTTGTTAGATGTTGAATATTTTCTATAAAATTTATAAAGACGGTCGAACGCCAAAGCCAACTTCTTAAGAGGCATTACGGTTTTTCGTGATTCCCTAACTCGTTATGCATTTTTTTTCTTTCTCCGATTGCAAAAACGTCCCGTGTGGCGAATCCAACCTTTCATTACACAGAGAGTTGACGACCTTGGCTGTATACATTACGGATCGTCCTCGACTTACGAACGTTTGTTCAGCAGCCCTTTGAAGTTACTACGGCACTAAACAAGGGTTACACAACTTTGCTCTTGTTATTATGTCTCTGCTGTGGATACTAGGCTCTGGCTACTAAGTCCAACCCGTGGCCAGTAAATCTTGGTCAGCATTCTGCATCCTCCTGTGATCGTCAGGTTAATTGAATTTCTCAACCTACATTCTTTAAAAACAAAAAAATTCTTGGAAAATTCCCAGCTCCTGTTGTAGGGTGTTCATCATATTCTACATTGTCCATCCACAAATCCCCTTTATCATGGTCTATGCCAGTGATGGCTAACCTTTTTGCCGTCGTGTGCCAAAAGTGAGGGGAGCACAGGGGTATTTCGCGCATGCGTGCCCACACCCATAATTCAATTTCCCCTGTGCACACATGCACACACATGACCCCCCTGCTCTCCCCCTGTTTTTGGCACGCGACGGCACAGTGGGCCTGGTAGGCCTGTTTTTCGCCCTCCCCAGGCTCCAGAGACTTTCTAGGAGCAGGCAGAGGGAGAAAATGGCCTTCCCCATCCCCTCAGAGGTCCTCCATAGGCCGGAAACAACCCGTTTCCCGACTTCCAGTGGGCCCAGAAGGCCCAAAAATCAGCTGGCTGGTGCGCACATGAGCGCTGGAGCTGAGCTAGGGCAATGCTCACGTGTCCACAGATATGGCTCCGCGTGCCACCTGTGGCACCCATGCCATAGGTTCGCCATCACTATCCTAGACCCTCCAGCTTCTTACAGTTTTTCCTTTTTTCAGAGGCTGAAGGAACTTTGTTGTTTTCCCTCCCTCAATATAGCTGAGTAACTGAGTAAATCCCTCAGTTGCTCTTCTTCTAGTCCCAAAAGGGGGAATGGTTGGAGTAACTTCTCCGGATCCCAACAAACAGGTGTGAATGTTATTTGTGTTTCAGATCTATGCAACTGAAGTTATTTCTGGTGGAGCTCATTTTAAAGTTATTATCATTGGCCTATATCTTTTTGCTACTTCTGTGTGTAAGGAAATAAATATTGCCATGTTAAGATTACTTACTATTAGATGGAAGAAAAGAATAGACTGCCGGTTTTTAGTATGAACTTGATTGACTGCTAAGATGAAGTACAGAATGAAAGCTATTTTTATTTTATACATGGGGTTGGTATGAGCTCAAATATGGTATATTACTGAAATTTAAAACTCTGTGCAGTTTTAAAGACCAACAGTTTATGACCCAGAGACAATACTGTTAAGAAAAACAATGTTCCAGTAAATTCAGAATAAGGACAATTATGAATAATTTAATTTGAAAATCCACTTGAGGCTCTGGAAGCAAAGTCATGATTAATTAAGGTTGTGCAAAACATTTCAGACTGAACCATCTTAAACTTGAAACATTGCATCTCAAATACACAATACTCTACCTCATATGCAAATTGGACATTTTGAACGCTTTGGAGGTGTTGAGCTGAAGTGTTTCCCTACTTGAAACAACGTTGTTCAAGTGTTCAAGGTGGCATATTTTGCATTCAAAATAGGCTACTTCACAGCGGAACTAGGGTATTTTGAATTTGAAATTCTTGTATTCGGCGTTTTGCATACTCCCATTAGTAAAATTCTTTTTTTCTTATCTTGTATTTTTATACTGTACCAAGGTCTTTTGAATTAAATAGCCTTTTGCAGATAGCCAACCTTAGTCTCTGATAGCCAAATTAGACAAGAACACTCATTTTGTTAGTTCTCCCACCTTCAGGAAAGAGAGTTATTAGTTGAGAAATTGAAGCTGTGGATGGTTTATTGTTGAATGTAGTGAAACAGTTACCCAATGAAAATATATCGGTAGTTAGGTTTAAGAATAATCTTACTCTATTGGAAGCTTGCCTCTTCCTAATTGAAAGCCCATTTGGCTTCAAAAATCCAGAATCACTATAATTTAACAATGAAATAGAAAATAATGCAATTAGCATTTAGGTAGAACTGCAAGGAATTGAATTTAAGACAAATACTTTGCTGGTTTTCTCTTTTTCTCTATAAAAATACATAGTAAAAGAACTTTTAAAGAAACAAAATAGATAATTAAAGACTACATGCAAATTACAGGTAGTCCTCAACTTAAGACCACAACTGAGCCCAACATTTCTGTTGTTAAGTGAGACATTTGTTAAGTGAGTTCTGCCCCATCTTACAACCTTTGTTGCCACAGATGTTAAGTGAATCAATGCAATTGAAAAATTAGTAACCCGGTTGTTAAGTGAATCTGGCTTCCCCATTTGACTTTGCTTGCCAGAATGTCACAAAAGGGGATCCTGTGACCCTGTGGTGCGATAGCAATGGTCATAAATATGAACCAGTCACCAAGCATTTGAATTTGGATCACGTGACCATGGGGATGCTGCAAAGGTCGTAACTGCGAAAAACGGTCATAAGTCACTTTTTGCAGTGCCGTATGTAATTTTGAATGGTCACTAAATGAACTGTTGTAAGTTGAGGACTAGCTGTATACCGTTCGTATACAATGGCGGGAGCTGCACCTGAAAGCTTTGATGAAATGATGGATATTGGTGGCTGCAGTATGTGGCATTTCTTCATGAGTTTCAGTTAATGGCAATGGTACAAATGGTGATTGGTTGCAGCAGGGAAAATGCAGTGAGGATGGCAGCTGTCGGTAGTGCTGTGGAGATCTTACTTCCAATAGTAGTTCAATTATGGGGTGGGGGTGGGGGGCTAGGATGCAGTGAGAACATAAAATAGTCCAAATTAAAGCTATTGCCTCAGTACCGAAAGCCTTTTCTCTAAAGAAACTTTAGATGGCAGTATTTTCATTGTGACTACAAATTCTATTGTTCCTTTAATGTTTCCAGCAATTGTTGCATTTGGTAAAGTACACTGTCATTAATAATTTAAATACCCTAATGAAAGTACTTAGGCCTTCTTCTTCTTTTTCTTTTACACTTGATGAAATCTGTTTGATGAATTGACCCAAGTGAAAAGGCTTGCTTGTGAAATACTGAATATGCTTTGGCTATCCGTTGACAAATTGCTGTAGGTCTCTTTTAAAATGAAAATATTGAGAGAGCTGCCAAACGGATATTTTCTCTCTCTCTCTCTTTTATTTCTCTCATCGCTGACCTGTGTGCGTCATCGACTTGTCCAAAAATATAGTACTCAGTAATATAAAGCTATAGACCGGGGTATTAAGAGGGCTAATGCTGCAAGCTGCCTTTGTAATCATTGCCTCCCAGTTTCAAAGATTATTCTTGTAAACAAGGGTTATCTTCCAATTGAGGTGAAAAATAGGGACTTGGCCTCCAGAGGCCAGTGCTGATGCTTGTGTGGCTTTTGATCATGTCAGAGCCACCCTCTTTACATATGCTGGAGGCTGCTTCAGGGGCATCACAGCTAGGAATCTGCTTTTGTTCTCCAGAAGAGTTTACATTCCAAAAAGTGAGCCTAAATACAGCTTGCTGTTGCTACTTTTTCCCCTGACAACAGACTGCACAAGTGGAAATATGAGAGAGATGGCTTTACTCACTATAGTATATGTCGAGGACAGTAGTTGCATGATGAACGTCTGCTTTTAGTGTATTCTGATTATGTCTTCTGGAAATCTGTAATCCCTTTGGAAAAAGGTAATAGTAAGTACATTATTATTTACCATTTCAGGTCCGGTTAGGAAGCCCAAGTATGTAGAAAGTCCTCGCATACCTGCAGATACAGTTGTCGTTCCAATGAGAAAAGTGTTGGAGTCAACAGAACCTAACCAGAATGGTAAGCCTGTGTATTTGGAATTGTTTCATTTTTTAACTGAATGGGCTGGACGTTGCCTTGAAAGGAAAATGGGGATGAACGTTTTACGGACCTTGCATTGGTGAATGTATATGCTTGTGTTTGGTTGCTTGACATGCGGGAATGATGATGATGTGTACCTAATCTTCAAGCGAAATTCAGTCTGATGGTTGTGGGGGGGTCTCGTTGAACATGAGAGGCCTGCTTGGAGTTAGTTTCTGAACTTTCTTTCAGGGTGTTTTTTTATGTTGTTGTTTTTTTTAAAATCAGAGTGTTCCACTTATGCCATGTTAAAGTGATGTGCATCACAAATGAAAAGCTTGCTAAATCAGACAGCAATAACAATAGACGACTGTGTCAGCAAGACTAGTAACAGCCTGACCCTGGAGTTAATTGGTATTCTTGAAAAGTTCCATGTTCATTAAATTTGACCGCGGCATAACAAGAGTGCAGTTTCAGTGCATGTCAGTGAGAAATTACAATCAAATGCTCTATAAGTATTTCTAATATAATAAGAATTTCATCTTCAGCATTATGTTTTAGATTTACAGCCTGGTCGACATCAGCAAAATCAGTATATAACATCTAGTTAAGTAAATTATCTCCTTGGTTTTCATGAGCTTGAACTCTGAAAATCTCTTTGCTATTTGAGGCATAGATTTTTTTTTCTAGCAGAATTGAAAGCTTTGTCTTCCTGATCCCCCACATCTCACACCTTCCCCCTCCCCTTCTTTAATGAGAAATCTACTATGGCCCTGATTCTCCTTTGAGTATATAGCAAAGCTAATTTCTACAACATAGTGTTTGTGCCTCCAGTTTTTCCCATAGATTGAGGAAATTAACGGAGAGTTAAAACAATTTACGATTATAATTTCCAATTATAATTTTATGTATATTAATGCTGTCATAGATGTCAAGCCTAAAATGTTTGACAGTTATAATGTATTGATTTTGAGGATCTTTCCTTCAAAATCATTCTTTTATTCCATGAGATGTGCATGCAGGGGCCAGGAAGGATTGGCAATTTCGTTGACCAAAAGGTGATGTCTTTTTTGTAAAAGAAAGATTGTCGTTAATAGTGCATAAGAATTCTATCATCTCCAATGCCATATTTATTACTAGTTCTGTTTATTCAGCAGAGAAGACCTAGCTAGGGCTTGTAATCCAGAAAAGTGACTAAAGAACATCCTATAAACCTGAAGAAACGCATTAATTTTGCTAGCTAGTTGATTTAAATCTCCACTCTATCACTCCCACATGACAGGATGCCACACAATCCCTAGTCTGTATGTATTATTTATACTTAATATATTAAAAATAACAAATTCGGACAAAAAAATAAAATAAGGTCTAATATTTGATAAAATAGGTAGAAGAAATCATAGACATCACAGATGCACAGATTAGTTTTGACTATTATTCTGCATTGTTTATAATCATATAAAGATTGCTATAGGAATTGCAGTTTTTTGAGAAAGGACTCAAGAATGAATGAATGGACTCAAATAGCTAAGATAGCAAAGCCATTGCTAAGTAAGATTTTTGGCATAGCAGGCATTATATGAATGCCACGGCACAGCTCACAGACATGATAAGATTATATCTTTTAACTTTCATTACATTATAAAAAACATTCTCAGATCAGATCCATACAAGTCTTTGTTAGGTGTTTTCTCTAATGCCTACCTATTCAATTTGTTTATTTTAGCTAGGAAAAACCAATTTGGGAGAAAGTATGTCTGTTTGTCCCAGGAGCACTATGCTTGTGCAATCTGCTGGGTAAAGGATTGTGGAGCTGGTCGGAATGAAGGTGCTTTGGCTCATAATTATGGGCAAGTGATAATTAAATTGCAATATTTTGATTTAAGCATCTTGAATTTTTGGCAAGTTTAATAGGTGGGATAACATGACCTCAAATAGGGTTGAATAGCATTCAGAGAGATTTTATTTGTTTCTAATCAGTAATTAAATCGGGTTTTCTGTTGTTAGGAAAGCTCTGGCAGTGTCATAAATTGTAAAAAGAAGACTTTCTAAATGTATATATTTCATCCACCAAATATCTTCAATTCTAGATTAGCCCTTTTACTTCATCCTGTACTTTTCACAAAACATTCATCCATGAAAAGGCTACTTGAAGTAAGGTTAAAAAAAAAGGTTGAAAGAAAAACAAATAACATTAGAGAAGAAGACAAAGTGTTTCATTTGTTCACTCAATACATTAAGTTTGTCTTGTCTTGTTTTGATACCATATGCGAAACTAGCTACCGTAGTTATTGAGAAGACCTGATTAAACAAACTGTACCAATAAAGGAGAATAATGTGTTTTAGTGGGTTGAGTAAACCTAGTCAACATGCTGTTGACTTCCCAGAATGTGGGTTTGGGCAAGTTATTTGAATCTCTGACTCACAAATTTGCTTTTTTGTAATGTCAACGATAGTGATAACAGCACAAATGTGGTCATAGGACTTGTGCGTTGTGTGGATTAAGCATTGTCTTTTTCTTTTAAATCAAGTAGCTGCTGTAAATTGTTGGTTTTTTTTGTCTCGGATCTCATATATCATGATTCCAACAACAAACAGCTGCTAAGTCTGTGTACAAAGCTTATACAAGTGTTATATGATGACAAGAACATTCCCCTTCTTGTCTTGAGCATCTGGTATTCAGAATTAACTGTGTTTGGACATGAAGATTCCCTTAGCTTCTATAAGTGATGAAAAGGTCTCTGGAGATGTGGCTGGCATGGGGCAGATTATAAGAATTTATCTTGGATGGAACCAAGTGAAACTGTGATGTATGTGACAGAGAATGCTGAGAAATAGACAAGTCTCACTTTCTGGAGTAGCTAGTTGCATGAAGATCTGCAGAGCATGTTAGAAATCATAGATATATATTTTTTTTAAAGTAAATGGATTGCCAAATAGAACTGAAGCATGTAAATCTTTGTACTAGAATGTTGTCCTGTAAATGGACATCATTTAAAATCTTATTGTTATTCAGATTGTTTTATTTTATTTAGCACATCGCCTATTATTTGTTAAATTCACTTGCTGCCTATCTCACTGTGGGGCTACTCTAGGCTAATCAATGCTGATATGACAAGTTCTGGTTAGAATTTCTATCTACACCTTCATATAAACCAATAGTACAAAAGAAGAAAATGGATTATACTATCAGCTATGAGTGAGGATTTAAATACCTCCTTTCCAGCTGCTGAATCTATTTCACAATTGGAAGGGACCTTGGAGGCTTTCTAGTCCAACTCTCTGCTTAAGCAGGACACCCTATACCAAGTGCTGAAGTGCGTTGAGATCCGGAAACTGGAAGAACAATTCCCCAGCATGGAGCTGAGATTCCGGTTTCCGGTGTGCACATGTGCGCTAGTCACCTGGTCTTCTGGTCTCCAGTGCTCCCACACATGTGAAGACCAGCTGGCCGGCATGCATGTGCGTGCCAGAATCCGGAAGAGCAACAGGTGATGGCTGGCGTACCCGGAGAGATGGCTGTGCGTGCCACAGGTTCGCCATCACGGCCCTATACCATTTCAGTCAAATGGTTATCCAATCTCTTCTTAAAAACCTCCAGTATTAGAGGACCCACAATTTCTGGAGGCAAGTCGTTCGACTGATTAATTTTCTGATTATTTGTTTTGTGTATGGAAGGATTAGTATGCTGGAATATTATCTGATTGCAAGAATTAAAAAGGCAATGCGCTTCTAAAACAACCGTGCTTTTGTTCACTCATGGAATTCTTGGTGCAATTTAAAAAAAACAAATTTATTTATTTGTTAAATGTATTTATTTAACAGAAACTTAGCAATGCAAAGAACCCAAATATAACAGTATAACATCCAGGAAATCTGAAGGTATTTTGGTTGATAGCATAGCTACTAACTGAATTGTTTTGTATGATCAATCATGAGGTAACTATTACACTGGTAGACAATTTCATAGGTTTGTTTTGTTAGCATAGAAGAGCCTGGAAAAAAATATCACATGAGCCATTTCTCAGTCTGAATCATTTTAGAAGTTGCTATCAGTTTCCATAAGAATACAGATAAAGATATGCAGATACATACACACAGGCACACATACATACATAAAAAAGGCTCCTGTATGAGCACGTACTCTTCAAAAAATACTCTGTGCATTCTTGTATTTTCATCCATTGAAAAAATAGCATCTTAAGATTCTACTTATGTGTGAGAGAGAAAGACATTCTTTATATTCTAAAAACTCATGTTGGTTGGATGCAAAACCAAAATAATTTAATTCTAGATTGCAGAGCTAGTATTTACACCTAGTTTAATTCTTCAGTTCCAGAAGTTAAACGCGTGCGAGGATTTCCCTTTATATAGGGAGTTCCATTTAATAAATGGACATTGAAGGTGCTTTTTTTTAAATAGAGTTTTGTTGGAATATGGCAAAAAAAATTTTTTTTGATGATAACTTGTTTAAATTTCATTATTTGCCTTTATGTTGGAAGCTACAGTCCTTTGAAGTGAATATACACGTTAATTAATCTTTTTCGTTCCCTTGAAATTACCTTTTTTGAACAGAAGCAAAGTCAGAGAAGGAATCAAGCTGTTCACCAGCAGCTCAGGAACTGATGACAAGGCTTGGGTTTTTACTGGGAGAAGGGATTCCAGCTTCTGCCCATATCTCCACAGAAGAAAAACATGAAACTATGGTATGAAAATGGAAAATAGTCTCAATCTAAGATGCTACATATTTCTTGCTTTCAAAATGTAAATGTGTCGTACATGTAAATGTGTCATACAAATAACTACAGGTAGTCTCGAACTTAACACAGTTCATTGATTGACTGTTCAAAGTTAACAACGGCACTGAAAAAAGTGACCTATGACTGTTTTTCACACCTACAACTGTTGCAACATCCACGTGCTCAACATGATAAAAAATCAGATGCTTGGAAACTGACTCATATTTATGACGGTTGCAGTGTCCCAGGGTCATGTGATTCCCTTTTGACAAGCAGAGTGAATGGGAAAGCCAGATTTATTTAACAATCGTGTCACTGATTTAACAACTGCAGTGATTCGCTTACGAACTGTGGCTAAAAAGTTGTAAAACGGGACAAAAGTCACTTTAAGTGTCTCACTTAGCAATAGAAATTTTGGACTCAATTGTAGTCTACCTGTAATAAATAAGTGATATATTTAATGGTAATTTTCTTTGCTTTTTCTACAGAAACACTACTTTTAAGATACACCACATAGAATGATTAGCATACTATTGACTAATTGTTTTTTAATTCAGATGATTTGAACTTGAAAATATTTTTAAAAATATTTAGAATATTTAGTTCTTACCCTTTTCTTGTCTAAGGCTACAATGATGCAGGTTATGGTACTTGACTTGCTGGATCTGTGGAGAAAAGCTAAGTGAAATTCTCTCCCGGCAGAAAAATTAACTCTATACAATTTTGGTATGACATTTGGAAATCAGTTCTGAATCATGATGCAACTGGAGATGCTATTTTTTTTTCTTACAGTGCAACATTCATAATTATTTTGCACACTAACTATATATATATTGAATTAAAACTTTTTCAATTAGACAAATTTATCATTTAGCATGATATAGGAAAATATTTTACAAAACATTTAAAGAATGGAATCTCTGTCTAAAAGAATATGTGGTTTATTAATCTGCTTCATTCTAAACCTATAATCAGTTATGACCAAATGATTTTAAATAAGCTCTGGGTTGTTGTTGTTGTTTAAAAAGATAATGAAATATAATCTGCATTTTACCTTCATTCTGAAAGCCCAATAATTGGGTTTGGTATTGCTGGCTTTTAGCAAGATGATTTTTCACCAGTATTTCAGAAAATCCTGTACAGTTCTGACCTAGAGTATCAAAGGTCCATAAGTTGATTTAACTTCTTATTGTGGTCATGCCTGTACTAACTCCCTGAAAAGTATTCAACAGATCATTCTGAGAAACTTCCAGGGGAACTTCATATGTCAGGGGTTTTTTTTCCTGCTGAATATGAACTGTTCTCTTTGTGAATTGATCTGTGCTGTGTTTGTTAATTCCTTGTTTCATTCATTTTTTTAGTGCACAGTAGCTAGTCAAGGAGTCAGTCCTTGTTCTACACTAACAAGCAGCACTACGTCGCCTAGCACCGATAGTCCCTGCTCTACTCTGAATAGCTGTGCTGACAAAACAGCGGCCAACAAAAGTAGTCCCTGTGGGACCATTAGCAGCCCAAGCTCCACGTTGGAAAGCAAGGACAGTGGAATTATAGGTAAGCAGTTTAATTCCTGATAATGCAGTCACTTCTGGCTGTCTCCTGTAGCTTGCTTTTTGTGTGTGTCTGCAAAGGCAATATGCTGCAAAGAAAATAGAGCTGAAGCTTTCTTATCTTAATTCCTGATAGCGTGTGACTCCAATTTCTTTTTTTTTTAAGAAAATGTAAAATGATATTTCATTCAATACTATGTCATTCTCCGGAATTCCTTTGAGTATTTTTTTAGGTATATAATTGTGTTCTGTTTACTTATAACTCTTACTGGGCTAGAAGGGGCTGAAAACTTGACTTCATTTATTACAAGGCTGTGGTCTTCAGAGTTACATGTTGGATGGGGAAGATCGTAGTTTTTCTGTAGAAACAGATAATGTTGCTATGGCGTAATAGTTAATAGAGTTATGAATTTCAAAGTCCTTTCTTCAGATTTCAGTGCCACTATGAATATGATCTTGTTGAAGTATCTTCAGAGTTGATATTATCCCCTGAATCTCATCTGGGATGCAAGGACAACCTTCTGACAAGCAAAGTCAATGGGGAAGCCAGATTCATCTAACAACTGTGATACTAACTTAACAATTGCAGTGACTCACTTAACAGCTGTGGCAAGAAAGGTTGTAAAATGGGGCAAAACTCACTTAACAAATGTCCGGCTTAGCAAAGGAAATTTTAAGCTTAACTGTAATCGTAAATCAAGGATTTAGGTTAGAAGGTTAGAAAAGGGGATCACATGACCCTGGGAACTGCAAACGCCTTCGTCAGTTGCCAAGCACCTGAATTTAGATCATGTGACCATGGGGATGCTGCAACGTATAAGTGTGAAAAACGGTAACAAGTCACTTTTTTCAGTGCTGTTGTAATTTTGAACAGTCACTAAATGTACTGTTGTAAGTGGAGGACTACCTGTATTCACAAACATGTTACTGTAGCACAGTACAGAGGATTTGTGGTATCTGAATTGTGGGGATGATGGGTGAATGGTTCAGTAGTATTACCTAGGTATAGTTAAGGCTGGTGTGCAAAATCTTGGGGATCTACTGCTAACCATTGTCCAGTCATTATTAACCTAAAGTGACCAATAATGTACTTCCATAAACAGAAGTCTAAAACGGGGCCAGGGTCCACTAGTGGGCCATGAGCTATTTTCAACTGGGCCACGGAAACGGGCGAACGGGCAAGCACACATGCGCATCCCCACTTCCATGAGCAGCAGGCAAGTGTGTGCACGCACACTGTATTTGTGTGAGTAGCAGACGCATGTGCACGCAGCTCATGCAAATGGAGCTGTGCGCATGCACGCACTTGCCAACCAGTTGTCCAGAACCATCCCTCTCCCCCATGCTGGTCCACAAAGCCTGAAAGGTTGAGGAACTCCAGTCTAAAATATGGAAATAATTGTTTTCCATAAACAATTATATGCCTATGAACGACCTAATGCTCTATTGCTCAGCAAAAGCCTCATCCCCACCATGATGTCTATGTTAATTGGGAGTTACCATGCCAGGTTTAATTGCCTGGAAAATTGGTTTTCTTATACTGAAAAAACAACACTGGTCTGTATAAAATTTGAAAAAAATCTGAAGTAAATGTGCAACCTGGATACCTAAGAGTTGATTTCTGTGAAATGGGCAGCTGCATAAATTTGATAAATAAATACAAATAAGATTTCTTACAATTTTTGTGAAGCTATATATTTCCCTGGGAAGTGGCAGAACACAAAACATTTAGCGGTTTTACTTTGAAGTTGCTGTGGCAAGGTCAAGCTTGGAGTTCGGAATGGTAGTGAAGGCAAACAATGGACACTAGTAAAATGCTGCTTGTCTTCCAAGAAATAAGACAATGTTGCTTATTTTTAAGATGTGGAAGCAGAGGAATTTTTGTACTAAGGAATGGTTTGCATGCTTAGTTTAAAATGGGGAATGTAAAATGAACACAAAGTAAGCTATAGAGATCTGAGCTAAAGTGAAAGCTTTAGAAAATCTAGAAGAAAGCCAAGGAAAAATAGCTGGGACAATAAGGATCCTGAAAGAATATCCGTCTCAATGTACATAAATTCATATCATTTATTCTTAGTGCTGTTACAAAATAAGACGCATCAGTCTGTCACACCTACTTCCCAGGAAATATTGAAAGATGCTAGTGCTTTTTGAAAGAGAAAATTTTAAGCGGAATGAAAATGATGGACTAAGTTTCTTCTGTTTGCATTTATCTGTTTAGTTTATTTCCCATCTTTTCATTCATACAACCTTCAAGTCACTGCACAGCATTAAAAGAGTGCAAAACGAATAATGAAATGTTCCATGAATTCCTTATAAATCTACTTATTCTGCATTTATTTGATAAGGGAAGCAGACTCTATTTTTCAAACCTACCAGGCCTTTTTTTTCTTTTTAAGGTTTATGTGTGCAAATATATTACTAGCATTAATGTTCATTCGGTACACAGTTTAATAAGTATGCCTTTTGTAAGGTTTTCTTGTGGAGGGAGGGCAAGCTTTGCTCAACCATGAAAATAGTTGTTCTTCTGTGCCACTTAAGTCGGCTTCTATTCTGTTTCCATTCCTGCTACGTTATTCTGGGCCAGTAGCTCCTTTGAGTGGAAGATTACCTTCCCCTCCTCCTCCCACACTTTTTACTGGCTCAGATAGCTTTCCTTCTCTTTTTGGTGTTTTATTGCCTTAGTTGAAATTGTCTATGCCTCCACTGACATAAAAAAAAGAAAAAAGTAAAGGCAGAATTTCGTCTTTTCCAGTGAGCTAAAGAAGAGAAAGGTCTGGGCTAGTGGCCAAAAGGAGGGGAGGGGGGGGGGAAACAGACATTTGGCAAGATGCCTTCTTTTCAGGGTTACAGACTTGAGTGGAAAACTTCTTCCTTCAATTAGAAAATCAGGAGGGAGTTTTCTTTCATAATATATCAAAAGACCAATTTTTTAAAAAAAATCAAAACATTTAATAATTCTGTCACATGGAAGCTTACCATAAGGCTCTCTTCAGGTTTTTACATATTTTATAGTGCTTGAGTTGTTAGTCATCGCAATAGAATGATAGTTGTTTTCATGGCATATTTTCTTGAATGTTAAGAGGCGTACAGTATATATAGTCACAACTAAGAACATTTACAGTGACTATCCTATATTTTCCCAAGGATTATAATTTAAAGTGACATGAAAGAACTTGTAGACTTGCCAGATGGGTCACATAACTATCATTTCTCCTTATGTCAATTCAAAGTTTCCCATGATTGTGTGGGTGTAACCAAAACTGTACTACTCTTACCCAGGAGTGTATTTTTACGGATTTGTGTTTGTTGGGTTTTTAGGGACAGTAACAAGTTCATCTGAAAATGACGACCGGAGTGGATCAAGTTTAGAATGGTCTAAAGAAGGAAATCTCAGAACTGGTGTACACCAAGGAATTATTGACCGAAGGACAGATAATTGTTCACCAGTTGCAGAAGAGGAGACAACAGGTTCCTCAGAAAGTTTGTCAAAAGTGGAAGCATCTTCTGGAGATGGCCCCATTACTTACATTCAAAACTGTGGCTCGTTAGGAATGCCTCGACCCAATTCTGTTGCAGGTAAGGAAGAACTGAAGAGTTAGTGTGGATTGCTTTCCAGATTTTGTTCTACTGAAGTGAAAACGTTTTCCTTTAATGTTGCTCTTGTATGAGCATAAGCCAGTTCTCGTAAATTTAGATCTGTTCTTCAGCTAATGGGCAGATTTTAAAAAGTACAACCTAAACCGTAAACATGCTTATAGAATATTCTGACTTTTGTAATGATTCTTGCAAAAACCACCTATACAATTTTTTAGGATTCTAGTCAGAGTTTCATATCCCCTTGATTGAGAAGAGAAATTTGTCATATATGAAAGTACTTTAAAATATAGTCAAGTGCATTCCTGCTGAATTCTCTTCTCTTTGTTTCTGTAAGTTTTAAGTCAGATGGTGGTGGTTCCTGCCTATCTTTATTTTTACATGATTTTTTTTGTGTGAAGGCTAAATAACTCAAATTCCTCACTCCTATATTTATGTAGTTCATTCTTGGTTAAAAATATAACGGCCATAGGATGGATGGACAGAATTGTTGCCTTAGTGAGAAGAGCTTGTTCCTATATTAAGCAAATGGGTAAGAACTGGTCAGCCAGTGGCATGCCTTGCTCTTCTGATGTAGTTGCTATGAAGTGTCAGTCCATTGAATTGAACTTGCTCCAGTAAGCCTAAACCAGAGGGTGACCTAGCTGTGTGTAATACAGCATCTGCCAGTGTTTTTATTGCAAATAATTTGAGGGCAGCAAGAATAGAACTATCCTCTTCTTTTTGCAAGAAATGACGATGGAATAGATACAGATTTTACCATTATGGGCTGAATTGGAGGCATGAGGTTCCCTACTTAATGAATGTATGGAAAAACGCTCAAATTACATAATTGCTTGAGAGCCTATTTAAATGCCTGGCATGACTTTCAGATCTTCTAGCCAAACTCATGATTTTAGTCTTTTGATAGTTACCGGTAATTCCCAATATATTCTTCCTGCAGAATTGCATAAATTCTGAGACTCTATATTGAGT
This sequence comes from Sibynophis collaris, assembly GCA_036250565.1. Taxonomy (NCBI): domain Eukaryota; kingdom Metazoa; phylum Chordata; class Lepidosauria; order Squamata; family Sibynophiidae; genus Sibynophis; species Sibynophis collaris. The sequence continues at coordinate 28,881 of JANHFK010007763.1, read as the reverse complement.
CCCACATAATATTACCAAACTGTCTATAATGAAGTGGAAACAAATTTATTTCTCAGTTTAAGAATACGAAAGAATACGAAAGTGCAAATTTGATAGGTAATCTTATCAATCCATTTAGATAAAAGTTAGAGCAATGGAATATTCATCCCTGTTTAGTTCCCCGTGTTGTTGATATTAAATAATGTTGGTGATCATATATAGGTAGTTCTCTCTTCTGGATCACTCATTTAGTGACCAATTGAAGTTACAGTAGTGTGGAAGAATTAATTTGCAGTCAATTTGCAACTTTTGCAGCATCACTGACCCATGTGATCTCCATTACAGTCAGTATGCATTGTCACAACAGCTTATTCTCTTGAAATTTCTTCTTCTCTAACCTCTCCACTGACAGATGAGGGTAGGAAACATGATTTTGTAGGCTTTGTATTACCCTTCCCCTCCCCTTACTTTCAGAGCAGAGAGATTGGAGAGGAAGGAATTATAAGAGAGTATTATTAGCTAAATAGTATAAGCCAAATCAGTTGCTCAATGCCCAAATGAAGAAGACATATACCAGTAGATGATTCTAGGTGCCAGGTTCTATTTTGCCAGCAGTGGACAATCATACATAGGATTTGCACCTCACACGGTGTCTGCTGGGATTTACTGTATAAATGGGGTATAGCATCCTCCCCTCAGTGTGACTGTAGGGTCCCACGTCAAACTATAGATCACATTGTGACTGGCTATAAGCTGAGTGTATATCTCATTCCAGTTACTGATTTTTTTCAGATAAATCAATGCTGGTTAGATGACCTAGACATTAGTATCTGAATATAGAACTTTTTAATGTATTTATTCATATTTAATTTATTTTAAATTTAGGTGAAATATCAGTATCCATTGTCTGTCAATGTTTGTTATGCCATAAATAACTATTAAGCTGATTGTGTGTGTGTGGGAGGGGAGCAAGTACTTTCTGTGGCAATCTCTCCTTTACCTGACCCTTTCACTCCCCCGCTGAGCAGAGAGATTGGAGAGGTAGGGTTTTCAAGAGAGTAAGCTGTTTGCTGTTCTACACATCAAAAACAGTGTGATTGCACTGGCAGCCAGTAGCCCAGGGCCCGGAGCTGCAGGCAAGCTACACCAGCATCTTATAGTATTCTCTTGCAACTTCTCATAGAACTCTTTAAGATTAATTCAGGATTCTGCACATAAAAGAAAGAACTATATCCTGAATTTGCTCTACGGATAGTTGCTGCGTTATTACCTTGTCCAACTTTGGGAATGCTTAATGTGGCATAATAATCTTCCTGTTGGAAATTTATAAACCATTATAAATCCTCTGCGAGAGACTGCAAAGCAATATATTTTAAACATAAAAAGAGAGGGAAATGGTCACTTTCCTGTTGAGGAATAATCTTTAAAAACTGATATTTTTAAAGCAGATCAGTCTGTGTAGGCAAAGCTGTCAAAACTCATTTCTGTTTTGCTTGGGCAAACCTTCAGTTGGCTTATCTAGGCATAGTTTAGTTTTACGTGGGGGGGAGGGACAGGTAAAAACCTGAAGCAACTTTTGGGAGAGGACTAAGTTCATGGATCGAAAGATTTGTCAAAACCAGGTGCCAATCACAGCAATTTTATTCAGTTAGTTAATGTTTAGTGCTTTTCAAGGGGAGATGACGCACATGCATTTGAGGGCAGCAAGAATAGAACTATCCTCTTCTTTTTGCAAGAAATGAAGATGGAATATATACAGTTTTTAGCATTATGGGCTGAATCGGAGGCATGAGGTTCCCTACTTAATGAACATATGGACATTTTAGACACTATCCCAATATTGCAAAGTTTAAGAACTCTTGCTTCACTGCGTTCTGTTATCGGTGCTTCCCTATTTGGGGTTGCTTTTTTATGCTTTTTATTAGCCGAATGAATCAGCCAGACACGGCCTTGCATCTTCTGTAATACCGTAGAGATATTTGGATCCCCGCTGGACCTCCTTCCTCTCCCCCAGTTTACCGCAGAGGCCCATTTCCATGGATCTCTGCTTTCCAATTTTCTTTCCAGCTTGAAGTGACTCCGGAAGTGCAGAGAAGTGCCCTGGAGTTCTTCTTTTCCCTGTTAATGCAATTGGCCCACTTAGACAAGGAGGTGCCTTTTCCATTGTAAATGTCACTGCTTGAACAATCCAGGCGTGGATAAGAGCTGCTGGATCTTAGCCTGCCCTTGAATGGCGAGTCTAAAGAAGGGAAGAAAGAAAAGCTGTATCTGAGTTCAAGGACTCCCTCTCGCATGTTGCAGTGCTGCTTCTTTGAGATGAGCCGCTTGTGTTCTTTGTGGGAATTACAAAGCTCATAATTCATCAGGGTGTCTCTCAGTGTTGTGGATCCCTTCCCTTAAACAGCATTTAGCTGTCTGCTAAATGCATTTAGCTAATGTTAAAACCTGGTTTCTTGATCTACAATTAGAAATAATAGGACAGCTCTTCTTTTAATCTAATTTACTTCTATTTCCAAGCCCTTATTTTTTGTTATACATCCCCCCAAAAAACTAATTATTTTCATTTTATTCAGCTTTTATTACAGTTAACTTTACTTCATTTGTTTTTCTGATTTGTTTGTCTACTTTTGTACTTTTGACTTTGTTTTTGTTATTTCTTCTATAGCAATATTTAGTAAATCTAAGAGATGCTTAAATCTTTGGAAATACCTCCAGAATTTCTATTTTGGGTTGTTGTTTTTTTAATAGAAAGAATATATTTTTTAAAATCTTCCAGTTTAAAGATAGTTTTTGGTTTGTATATAACTCTTAATTCCAAGAATTGTATGTGGATGTGTTGTAAGAGTTGAAGGATTTCACTCTCTAGATGCAAACAAACTCAGAATCTCTTTACATTAATGAACTTTTGTCTCTACTGCAGTGAATATCAGAACTCTTTAAAAATTAATTCTGCTATTCAGTTTATTTGAGAACTGGAGCTATGCCAAGGTATATATTGTTGTTACTTCAGTTAGAAATAATTGAGAAATGAGGCAGGTAGATGTTGCTTAAATGCAAAAGAGCTAAATGGGAACAGTCCCTTACTCCAAGATACTGGAAATTATCCAAATCTCTAAACTAAATTACGTCTAAAGTGAGTTCAGCTCTTTTGGAAAACAACACACAAATATCAGGATGGTAATTGTTACTAGCCAGTCTCTGTTCTTGTGTGACCCAAAGGTTGCTCAGTAAATGAGAAATGTTTCAACAACTATAGACAGCCCACATATTATAGTTGGATATGTTTGGGGCTTCCCCCCTAATTTCCTCCCTAACTCAGTGTTCTAAAAAGGCAAAATTCTTGAAGGTTATACCTTTGTAGGTTGTGTTATTGTAAAGCAATCTTTCTCCCCTGCCTCCCTACCTTTCCAAAAAAGCAAAAACTTGGACTTGCATAAAGGTTTCTGGTTTGGACCAGAACTCTCTATTTTGATATACCTCCTCTTATTAATCCTTTGAGGTAGTTATTAATTCTGGGGTTCATCAATCTGTTTCCCAATCTCTTGAAAAGATTTTATACTTAGTAATCTTTGGAAAAGTGAGGCTGGGTACCCAATCAATAACAGTTTATTGTTAAATGCTGCACAAAGTCTTTCTTGACTCCTTTGAATATCCATTGACTCCAAAGTCATCTTAAAAGCTATCTTGTCATATAAAAAGCAGAAAGTTTACTACATAATTTGAATGTCAAACATCCTATTAAAATGGAGTCAGATACTGCTTAACCGTAAATCAGTTTTAAACCCTTTCAGTGTTATTTTATATTAAAAATACATATCACAAATCATATATTTAATTGAAAGAAAGGAGCCTTGATCCAGGTAATTTGGGCAGAGGTAGGTTATTTGAAAAATGTTTTCTTTACAAATAGGAAATTACACATAGTAAAAGTGGCTTTTTATTTCCTACTACAAAACATTTCTGGTTACATTATGTCTTCAAAAGAAGAACATGGAAATGTCTTGAGTATCTGATCTTTCATAATGCAACAATGTGAAGCATAATACATTCTTAAAATTTAGGGCCATGGGATATTATGATTGACATATTAATAGACAATAGTGATTTAACTCTTAATTAACTTCATACTCATGAAAGTTCAAGGCTCTATTTTCAGAGTGACAAA
>JANHFK010007763.1:0-14772 GCA_036250565.1 Sibynophis collaris | reverse complement strand
AATAAGTGTTTGAATATTTAATTGTCTGTATGACTATAGGAAATGAATAAAAGTATTGTTAGACCAAGAGTTCCCTGTTAATTCAATAAATACACACTCGTGTTAATGTGTCTTTCTGATTCTCACTCAAAAAGCATTCACCAGCTTTAATTTAGCATGGTTTTAAAATCAGTAGATATAATAATGAAGTTTGACAAATGCTATAAAGTACTTATTTCTTTCTCCTTCCTTCTCTAATGCAGGAAATAACCAGCTCACATCCTTTCTTCACAATCTCCCTGGACGATTTTTCAGACAACAAAGAAATACAGTCTGATTTAAATGCATATATTCAATACAGGATCAATGCCAGCCAGGATATAGTAAACAATATTTCCCTCAATGGAAAAGTTGATGCCATGACTATTGGGAAAGTAAGCAACCACTTGATCTTGAGGAGCATGGGATCTTATCTCTATTTGAAGTTGACACTAGATCTCTTCCAGAAGGGTCACCTGGTGATTAAAAGTGCAAGCTACAAGGTAGTTCCAGTATCTCTTTCAGAGCTTTATTTGCTTCAGTGCAACATGAAATTCATGACAAATTCAGCCTTCGAAAGAGCTCTCCCGGTGCTGAATGTGGCTCTGGCGTCCCTTCATCCAATGACAGATGACCAGATCTTCCAAGCAATTAATGCTGGCCAGATACATGGCAAGCAAGAGTGGGAAGAGTTCTCGCAGAGGATGGAGGCCCTTTCAGGATTTCTGATAAAAAGACGTGACAAAACGCGGATGTTCTGCCATCCTTCCTTCAGGGAATGGCTTGTTTGGAGAGCAGATGGAGAAAGCACTGACTTTTTGTGTGAGCCAAGGTAAAATACAGGAGATACTAAAGAGAAAAGCTTTAAGAGCCACCATATTGTACACTTAAGTTGATTGAAGGATACATGGAGTTGAAAAATAAAAAGGAGAGGTGTGCATATCCAAAAGTAGAGGTCCTACAATTGTTAAGGAATGAATTATTAATTATTAGGTTCTGCATTTTAAAATTTAGAAATATTCTCATCTGCTGTAATGCTAATTAGTCTGACTGTCCAGCATTGAAAATCCTTTACCAAATTATTCTTGTACGCTTTCAGACAATACTTTCTCAGATTTGCAGAGATTATAGACACTTCAACAGACTGAATATTTATTTTATTTTATTTCAAACATTTACTGTATGTAGCTGCCCATCATATAGAATAATATGGTAGGAGAGAACCCATTGGAGGAATCTATTAAGTTTTTGAACTTGGGGCATTGATAAGTATTTTTCTGCCCCAGTTGTCATTTGCAAATCCTATAAATAAATTTGGGTACGGCCTATAATGGAATTATTGATGTCTACAGTGACATTCATATTATTTGGAGAGAAAAAAGTTCAGCTATTTAAGATTTATGGGTCCCTGCTGCTTGGTGCTCTAAATTTAGAGACAGTTCAAAAATTAATGAAGGAGAATGAATGAGCAAGTTGGCTCCTGGAGAAATGTACTTCATCAGGTCTATTTTGCTAAGCAGATGTATCATTTGCATTCTAGTCCTGGCGCTGCAGTGGCTCTAACAATTCTCTTTCCTAGCTCCAAGCATTTCAGTATGCAAAATTGAGGTTTTAGTGCTGAGCATGGCTATCCTTCGAGGCTTTCTTAACTACACAAATATAACACTGACTGAGGCTCTAACAGGTCTTCAGATGAGTTTTTCATGCTACAGAAATTACAGTCAGGTGCATCTGAAACCCAGGCGTATTTTAAAAACACTGTGATGTGACTTTGAGGGAGAGTATTGTTCAAAATAAAAATAATGAAAGTTCAGTTACATGTGTGAAAACCATTAGATACCACTAAAGTCATTTTCTTCAAGGTGTTTTTCAGTTCAGAACAAAGAGGCATTTATCCCAATAACCTTGTGAAAGATAAAAACTTTGTGCCTAGTCAAAGGTGGGCAACTTGCAGCCCCAAGTCTGCCGTAAACCCAGAATTATCTTTTTGTGGCCCAGGAGGCCTGTCTGATAATTCCCCAAAGACATGATTTCCTCCAATTTTGAGGAATGGAAAGTGTGTGTGTGTGTGTGTGTGTGTGTGTGTATGCACAGAGAGAGAGAGAGTTATGTGTACAGATAATTCCCGAATTATGACCACAATTGAGCCCAAAATTTATGTTGCTAAGTGCACCCATTTGTTAAGTGAGTTTTGCCCTATTTTACGACTTATCTTGCCACAATTGTTAAGCAAATCATTGCCAGTTGTTAAGTTAGCAACATGGCTGTTAAGTGAATCTGGCTTCCCCATTGAATTTGCTTGTCAGAAGGTTGCAAAAGCTATTCATATGACCTCGGGACATTGCAACCGTCATAAATAGGTACCAGTTACCAAGCATCTGAAATTTGATCACGTGACCATGGGGATGCTGCATCAGTCATAAGTGTGAAAAATGGTCATAAGTCACTTCTTGCACTGCTTGTTGTAACTTTGAACGGTCAGTAAATGAACTGTTGTAAGGCGAGAACTACCTGTATACATGATGTGGCCTCATCCATTTGGCAGCCCTCACCCCTCTAACAAATGCTAAGAGGTCCATTGTCACTAAAGCTTTGCTTTCCCTTATCATTGTAATGAGTATAATTACTCAAGAGTTGCCCCAAACTGCAAGATGGGTAGCATATACATTTAATAAATTGAATTATACTGCATTATTTGATAATTCTTATTTATTATGAAGTATTGTTTTTATGTAGGCAGCATATATTTTGATTGATCTTGAAAACTAATCCTTAGTCCTTCATTGGGAGGAAAGTCTGAGGCTAGACTGAGAAGTTAGCCAAAAAAAAAAAAGCTTTCTGTATTATTTGAAGAATATAATATGGATAAGCCCATGAGGTCACTAAGAGTTGAGCTCAAATAAATGATTACCTTTTTGTTTCTTTTAATCTCTTTACATGCATAAAATATTAATCCATTGAAATACATTGGAAGTCATCTTTTTGAAGATCTAATGTTGACTTATATTAGCATAGTTACATTGTCATAGTTTTATTATGATCAGGAAAAAACCCAAAATATTTGTATATCTGCTTACTGTTTGAATATTGCACAGGGAATTGACAGCGGAGTTTGCACAACTTTGTAATTATGCATATTTATACTTAATTTGTGCAGGTGTTATAAATACAATACGTTTTCTTCCTAAAAAGAACTAGTTTAGTTTCAGAATGATGTACAAATAACAGATCAGAGTAACAGCGTCTAGTCCAACCACCAGCCCAGGTAGTAAACCCTATACCAGTGATGGCGAACCTATGGCACGCATGCCATATCGGTGGGCACGTGAGCACTGGCCCAGCTCAGCTGTAGCATGCATGCGCACTCTGCACAGCTGATTTTCGGGCCTTTCTGGCCTCCCGGAAGTCAGAAAACGCGTTTTCTAGCCTCCAGAGGGGTCAGGAGGGCCATTTTTGCCCTGCACAGACTCCTAGAAAGGCTCTGGAGGGCGAAAAACGGACCTACCGGAAGCTGGAAAATGGGCGTTTTCTGGCATCTGGAGGGTCTCCGGGGGGATCCGGAAGGCTGTTTTCGCCCTCTCCAGACTCCTAGAGAGGCTCTGGAGGCTCTGTAGGTAAAAAAACAGGCCTACCAGAAGTCGGAAAACGGAGGCTTCCGGAGGGAAGTGGGTGTGGGAACGCACGTGCGACACCCCCCTCCGCCCTGCCCCCTTTTGGCACTCAAAGTGAAAAAGGTTAGTCATCACTGCCCTATACCATTTCAGACAAATGATTGCCCAAACTTCCAGTGTTGGAGCATTCACAACTTCTGGAGGCAAGTTGTTCCACTGATTAATTGTTCTGTCAGGAGATTTCTCCTTAGTTCTAGGTTGCTTCCCTCCTTGATTAATTTCCATCTATTGTTTCTTGTCCTGCCTTCAGGTGCTTTGGAGAATAGCCTTTCTGGCAAAAAAAAAAAAGTCCATTGGATAAGTTAAATGAGGACTTACAACCATGTGATTTACTTACTGATGGCTGTATCTCACTTAATGACTTTCATAAAATGGTCATAAAATCGAATTTGGTCATGTGGTGACTTGATTTATGACTGCAACAACGTACAACCAAAATTCTGGGTTCAATTGTGCTTATAAGTCAAGGACTGTCTGTAGTATTAATAACTTTTTTACTTTCTAAGTTTAATATATTTTGAAATTTAAACTGTAGGCAGAGAAAAGCGAGAATGAAAATTTGTCAGTTGAGATATTCCAAGGGGACTTAATTAGGAACTATTTTAAATTTGTGTCCATTCTTTTTATTGTTGCATTTAGGAATGGACATGCTCTTCTTGCATTCCTCTTTTCACGTCAGGAAGGCAAACTTAACCGTCAGCAAACAATGGAACTCGGGCATCACATTCTTAAAGCTCACATTTTTAAGGTAAGAGATACATTTTATTCTGCCATTTAATCTGCCTTTTTGGTTTATTCTTTGTTAGGTATTTCTGTCACAATCCCTTACATTACAACATTCTTGGTGCTTAGAAAGAACTGGAGGCCAATATCACTAAAGAACTGGCAGCTGTGATTTCACATTGTTGTGCATAATAATAGTTGTTCTTTATTATTGTTACTTGCTTCATATACAAAAGCATTCCAAAATAATTTATGAAAATTGACAAAATACCCAATTTAAAAAAAAAACAGAGAAAGGGAAACAAATATAGAAACAAAAGCCATTGGTTGAACATTCAAATAGAGAAGGCTTGGTTTAAGATACCGGTTTTTAAGTGTAACATTAAGATATAATATTAGGTGCTCTGGAATTTCAGTGATTTGAGCATTCCAGAATGGAGGCAAAAAGAGAAAACCTTTAAATATCACTAAACAGGAGACTGCTAACAAAAGGCACTGAACAGTTCCTAGTTTTTCTGGGTATATGCATTAAGTCCTCCCTTAATGATCTCAGAAATAGGATCAGCTTATAACAACGAAGATGATCCCTTGGCTATCCTGATCTTGGGTTGTTTGGAGCTTTGAACCTACCCCAGCATATAATTGGCAACTGGGGCAGTGTCTTAAACGCACCCAGACAGACACCCCTGAGTAACCTGCATTCTAACCAAGCTCCCCTTTTGAAAACAACATGAAGAGTAGTCCTATCAAAAATGCATTAAAGTAATCCAATAAATCTGAATATATCAGTGTCTGAATATTAATAGTTAGAATGCTTCTGTCTAGGAAAAGCATAATTGAAATACCCGGTGAAGCTTGCAGTAGGGTGTCCGAGTTATTCATAGACCTCCCATATTCTTGATCCCTCTAGGAATACTTCCAAATCATACGTCTGTTCTTCTGGGAGAATCTAAATCCATCAAATGTAGCAGCATCCCAATTCCAATACTTAGAAACTATCCATCCACAAAGTATCTGTCTTGTCTCAGTTTATTGACCTTCATCCACCCCATCCAGTAGATGCTGGTTGTAGTTCCAATAACATCTCTAGCCTTTACTAACTTCTATTGATGACACTCAGCTGTAGGGCTTTATCTTGATGCTAAACACCGGTGGGATCAAAATCATGCCAGTAACTATCCATGGCCAGACGTGTACTCATCAGATACTACTTTCTGAATCCATTCTTCAAACCAGGATCATTAACCCTCACCCCCACCACGTAATTATAGAATTCATAGCTATAAATTTCTCAAGACAATATATATCATAATTGGCAGCATCAAAATGTCCTGAAATTGCACTTCCTCTGTCTCCTGTATGTTTATATGACAGGATGACTGTAGTTATATCGTATGGGTTTTTACATTGTTTTTATTCTTTTTAATGCTTGTATTGTTTTCCATGATTGCTTTATTTTTTAGATTTTTGTTTCTGTTAATATTGTAATTGTAAGCTGACCAGAATCATAAAATATGAGAAAGATGCCTATATAAATTGATTAGATAAATTGAATAGTTAGATAGCTAGAAACACAGATTATTTCCCCCCCCAAAGCCAGACTGGAACTGCAATTGAAAAATATTAAGATATTTGAGGGTAAAGACTAGAGCTACACCTACAGCAATCCTTTTTGTTCCAAGAGGTGCATCTGTATCTATGCAAACATGCATAGTTACATGTCTGTCTCCCTTCCAGGTACTCCATCACATTCTAGTTTTCTTTATGTTACAGGTCAGAAAAAAGAGATGGTAAAACTTTTTTCCCCCTTCAGGCAGGGAGAGAGCAGTGCTGCCTGTTGCTATATCCATGCAGTGTCACAAGGAACCCTCATCAGGCAGCAGGGCTAGATCCTAAGGCCTTTAGGATGCAGAGTGGCTACACGTGCTATAAAAGATTATGCACCTTAAGTATATTTTTTTGCCTGACAAGCCACTGTGACAGTGATGGCGAACCTTTTAGGCATCGAGTGCCCAAACTGTGCGTGCATGCATACCCAAAATGAAAGATGTCTGTGTGCGTGAGAATATGCGCATGTGCGGACATGCGTGCATGCGCAGCACAGACTCGAAGATCAGCTGGCTGGCGGGCGGGAGGCGTGGCATCCCAACACCAGCAGCGCAGCAAGAGGTAAGATCTTTTTCTTTCGTGAGCTTCTGTTTCATCGTTTGCAGGGAAATAGAAGCTCACAAAAGAAGTGCCACGGAGATCTAACCTGAGGCGACGGCATGTGTGCCAGCAGAGAGGGCTCTGTTGCCACCTCTGGCATGCGTGCCATAGGTTCGCCATCACAGTACTATGATAACTACTCTGATCTGTGAGAATTTAGTCCATGACGGCTTTTTTTTTTTAATGTCAAGGAACATTCAAGATTTCTTTCTGCAATTCTATTGTTTCAGTTTTTGTTATCATCACCGTTCATTGTGTCTTGCCAGGGACTGAGTAGAAAAATGGGCATTTCTTCCAGTCACCTTCAGGCCCTGTGGATTGGCTACAGCACTGATAGTTTGTCAGCATCACTTGCATCTTTGAGAAATCTCTACACACCAAATGTAAAGGTAAAAAAATAAATTATTGCTTATGCTTCCAATTTGTGTTCTGATTTTAAAAATAATAATAATAATAAAGATTTGGTAGTTGGTATGGGGTGGGGGGGACATCTTTTTTTTTTAAAAAAAATAGAATTTGGAAATAATAGTAGGTTTTAAATGTGTTGAGAATTTGTTCCAGTATAAAGAGAAATACAGGAATATTCCATGAGTCTTCATATCATAAAGTTGAAAGGTGCCTTTTCAGCCATTTGCACCCAACCTTAGCTCAATGGAGGTTGTTTTTGAAAAGGTTTTTTTTTCTTCAAAACTTTGTAGTTTTTGAAAAGTTACTAGTTAGGATGGCAAAGAGAATCAATCAGAGTAAGGGCAGAAAAAGCAACCAATGTTATGAAAGAAGGCATGTGCTATTACAAAAATATGCCCAGATTCTGAGAGGATATTTGGCTATCTGCATATGCAGAATTAATTGGGGGAAAAAATCCCCATCTCAGGAGAAAAACCTCAGTGGAAGAAAGCTAGATGAAGTCATTGCTTCTACAAATGTTAAGGCTAGACAAGGTGTCCAAATTCTCTAGCATGTTTATAGGGTTCTATCTTCTACATTATGAATGAATGTACATTACTTAAATAAACTAATTCTTAATTTACATCAAAGTCATCCACCCTGGGCTAGCTGAACTTAGCCCCAACTAATTTGGATTCCTTTGAATGTAGTCATACTTCAAATTAATCAAATCAAATGTCCTCATTAGTGTCATTTGGCCTGATACACTACCATTAGAGGACTAGAGGTGTGTGCGTGCGTGTGTGTGTAGTATTTATAATTTTAAGAATTATAACATTGTAATTATTTAATAGTGAGCCATAGAATTTAGTGTAACTCAGCTTGCAATTGTATTAAGGAGCCGTAACCTGTAGGAGTCTAAATTTATGGTAATAATGGCAGCAGTTATACTGAGTAAATTGCCAGTGAATTGCCATAATAATGTTTATTAGCTTACTCCAGAGCAATGTTTAAGTGGAAAATCATACTGAGTCAATTAGATTAAAGTCTGTGACTGCAGCAGTCCCAGATAAATATTACATTAAGATATTACTAAAACATGTTGGGAGACCATTGGTCTCTCTGGTTCAGTTGTACAGAAAATGCTATAATATGCTCCCTTTTTCTTCTGTTCAGTCATGTCTGATTCTTGGAGACTACAGTTTTCTTGGCAAGGTTTTTCAGAAGTGGTTTGCCATTGTCTCCTTCCTGGGGCTCAGGCAAAAGTGACTAGCCCAAGGTCACTCAGCTGGCTTTGTGCCCAAGTCGGGACTAGAACTCCCATTCTCCTGGTTTCTAGCCTGATGCCTTAATCACTGCACCAAATTGGCTCTGTTTAATATGTACAGGTAGTCCTCGACTTAACCACCATTTATTTAGCGACCATTCAAAGTTACATCCCTGAAAAAAAGAGGCTTATGACAATTTTTCACACTTACAACCGTTGCAGCATTTCATAGTCACGTGATCAGAATTTGAATACTTGGCAACTGGTTCATATTTATGATGGGTGCAGTGTCCCGGAACGGTGTGACCACATTTTGCGAAACTTCTGACAAGCAAAGTCAATGGGCAAGTGAGATTCACTTAACATCTGTGTTACTAATTTAACAACTCCAGTGATTCACTTAACAACTGTGGCAAGAAAGGTCGTAAAATGGAGCCAAATTCACTTAACAGCCATCTCACTTAGCATCATAAATTTTGGGCTCAATTGTGGTCATAGGTTAAGGAATACCTGTATAGATTGTATTAAGCTTTATGCTGAGTAGGCACAAAGAAACATCAGTTAGTTGCTGTAGATTATAAAAGTGCCATCTAGACATTGGATACTGCGCTCGTGAAGTGAGTAATTTAAGGCAGAGCAATCTATAAATATGACCCATAATAATAATGCAAACACAGAAGACATAAACAGCTTACCCAATCATTCTTATTCCTTTTGCACATGAAACATCCTGCCACCTGGGTTTACATAATTCTTCTTTGTCCCAATTAGAAGGTTTTTTGGGAAAAGCATAGGAAGAGAAAAGAAGCTGTGCAGAATGTCTTCATCTTAAAAAACCAGATAGAACAACTAATAATTTTTATTCCTCACAACAACAACAACACCCTTGCTTTCCTTTTAAGGTTCATTTTTATGAAGTATAAAGGACAATAGTGAAATTTCAATGTGTCACTTTAAGTTATTTAAATTGATTGGCACCTTCCTTACAGCTTTGTTTGGTTTGGGCTATCATTTTTCTGTATACATTTGAATTGTTGTACATGTTTTGATGTGTATTTAGATTATACAAGTAGTCCTCGACTTACAACATTTAGTGACCTTTCAAAGTTATAATGTCACTGAAAAAAGTGACTTATGACTGTTCTCCACATTTATGACTGTTGAAGCATGTTCCATGGTTGGGTGATCAAACCTCAGACACTTAGGACTGTTGCAGGGTCCTAGGGACGTGATATCACCTTTTGTGACTTTTTGACAAGTAGTCAATTCTACTGGAAGCCAGATTCATTTAACAACTGTGTTAATAACTTAACAACTGCAGTGATTCACTTAACAACTGTGGCAAGAAAAGGTGTTAAATGAGGCAAAATTCACTTAACAACTGTCTTGCTTAGCAACAGCAATTTTGGGCTCAATTGTGGTCGTAATTTGAGGAATACCTATAAAGTAATAAAGGATATATATGTGTGTATTATTAACAGAATAAAGGGATGACCTTCAGGTGATCTGAATCAATTTCCTGACACTCAGAATCAAATGAATTTCAAAAATAATATTATCAAAATGAGACGGTGATTTATTTTTTTTAAACCTAGGTGAGTCGTCTGCTGATTCTGGGTGGTGCAAATGTAAATTACAGGACAGAAGTCCTCAACAATGCCCCGATATTGTGCGTGCAGTCTCACCTTGGGCATGAAGAAATGGTGGTCCTCCTTTTAGAATTTGGGGCTTTGATTGATGGAGCATCTGAAAATGGGATGACTTCACTTTGCTGTGCAGCAGCTGCAGGCCATATGCACATAGTTTCACTTCTTAGCAAAAGAGGAGCAAAGGTAAGTTTCATAAGAGACTTTGCATGCTTGGAATTGTAGCAATAGCTAGAGCAATGGCACTTAGACTTATATCCCGCTCCATTGTGCTTTACTTGTAGCAACATTGTTGATAAGCAGAGCGTGCTCCATCAGGATATGCTTTCTGTCAATTAAACATGGAAAAATTATGTATAAAATTGTAACCATGGGGCTGACGTCCTGCTCAAGATTGTGCAAAGTTCAAGTTAAAAGCCATATGATGCAACTACATATGGCCATTACTTTTCTAACATTTAGTGTATCTTAAGAGTTGGTGATAAGTATTTTTATTATTTCAGAATTCTGTACCAAGAAATGGTTAAAATGCTAATTTAAGTAATTAAATAATTAAATGCAAGCATTAGCAGAATCCTTGAGGAAGAGTAGATGCTTGCCAAGAAGAAGAAAAACAAAGGAACAGGGGAAAGAGCTCCCATTGAAACATGCGCTGTCAGCGCTGTAAGATTATTAGAAGAAGCTTGTCCCTTCCAGAGATTTGAGAGTAGAATATTGACGTGTACTTACGCATGCTACAAAATCAGCCTGACCCAGTGGCCTCTATGGAGAGCAAGAAAGGTCATGCTTATAAGAACAGCATCGCTACTGTCAACCCTGAAGTTGCCTGAACTGAGGCCATGTTTATTTTTCCGCTTCAGCACTGACACATACTGGAGCTGAGGAATAGAGGGGTGGGGGCAATAGAGATAGTTGGGGTGCTGTAGCCAAAACAAAATGCTTTCCCATGGAAACCAAAGACAGTCCCCCAGATGTTCAGAAGGAGGAGACTGAGGTCATCTAGCAACTAGACTGTATGCTGATTGGACCATGTTGACTGAGGGTTTGGGAAAGTGACAAACTTTCACTTTTAATTAGGTGAAAACCATGGAAACTTTTAGAGTCGGTTTTCACCAGATCTGTGCCAATGTGATGTTTCCAATAAAGCTATTCCTTGAGGACTTCACCTGCCTCAGAGTTTTGCTTGATATGGGATTATTACTTGGAACCCTGACAGCTACATAAGCCCCATCCTTTTTCTATGTATTTTGACATTGCTAACATGCCCCAAAGTTTATAGCTTGACACTCCAGTGCTATTTTTGTGGGATCTTGAGCTTGCCATAGCTTTGATCTCATCCCTTCCTTTCTCCAGGGCTCTTTTGAGTCAGGAGAAATAATTACTAATTAACAGGTTGCCTCTCCTTCCAACTAAGTGTCATTTTATAGTACTGTTTCCATTGCCTTTTCTTCTTTAGGCTTCCTAAAGCATCAGCGTAGAGTCAAGAAATTAGATCACCTCTTTATTATTATTGCTTTGATCTACTACACACTGTTTCAAGTTGTTGATACTATGAGAGAAACATTGGCTAGTAAATAATTCTTGGCACGCTGTAATGTTTGATGACTGATAGGTTGCCAAGAAATCCTGTGATAGGATTTTTGTCTTTTGCATGTACCTTGGCCAATCTTTTGTGGATGGAAAGCAACTACTAGTTTATAATTAACCCAGTTACTACGTTGAAATCATTTGGGAAAGGGAAAAACCATTTTGTTTGAAACATATTATCAGGCCTTCTAATAACTTTAAAATTGGCCTTATAATAAAATTAGAGTGAGCAGAGACTATGTTTGTTTTGTAATATGTGGGATGCCAAAACCACAACCTTAAAGGCCTCGGGGATTCTTCTCTTGATCCAGTACTCTTAACTGGATTATTAGCTTGTTATCTTGATTATTATTTTGCTTGATGCATCTTCTCTTCCCTTTAAAATAGATCGATCACTTGGACAAAAAGGGACAATGCGCTTTGGTTCATAGTGCTCTAAGAGGTCACTCTGATATTCTTGAATATATGCTCAGCGTAGATTGGCAGACTTCGCCTCACCAGCAAAGCTCCCTGTCAAAGAAGCAGGCTCTTCAGCAGGCCCTGACTGCCTCTTCAAGCATGGGACATGGCCAGGTAACTTGTCTCCTCTCGCTTTTCCACAGCCTATTCTCACACCTTCAGGGTAGCCCAGATTAGGAAAGTCATGGAGGACACTTTTATTATAGAGCTATTGTTACAAAATCTTGCCAGTCTGAATACACCTCCCTTTATCTTCATGAGAACTGGGGAGTCTCCTGTCTGCAGTGCCTGGCCTAGACTCAGATTTCTTTTATCTATTATACAGTATTGGTTCCAGTTCTTCTTCCTGTTCCTCAAGGTTGTTCCAAATGCTCATTACATCTGTTCATAGATTTAAAAACAGACACTTTCTCCCCGTATAAAAAAACATATTTATTGCATATTTGTGTAAAATGGGAACCAGAAAAAGCTAGCATATACAATAGGCCTTATACTGGATTGACATTGCACCACTGCCAAACTTGGATGCTCACAATTTTAGCATGTATAGCAAACAGAGTCTTGACTGGATTTTTTTTTTATTGCCTTTGATTTTGGGCTTGGTTTCAGCTAGCTAGAAAACATAGTTTGTAACTAAAGCTACTTCATTGGCGATATTAGACTCAATTGGGCTATATCTATAATTTTATCAAATTAATCTTTGCTTGCACACTTTAACATCTGTAATATTTTTATTACAACTTTTAAAAACATGTTGAACTCTATGCTGTGCATAGAGTAAAACAGGATTAAGTCTTCCAGTGTCAATAGAATATTGCTTTCGATTTTAAAATAAAATCCAAATGAAGTGAAAAACTTCTATTTAATTGGAACAGAATATTCAGATAGTTATTAGCAATAATCATTTGTTATTCAATTCATATTGAAATAGTTTGCTTTTTTACGTGTTCCTTCATTATTATATGGTTAGCAGTAGATCCTGTAGAGCAGGGGTGTCAAACTCACGTTGTCACAGCATCGTCATGTGATAAATCATGACTTTTTAACTCTTCACTAAACTGGGCATGGGCGTGGCCAGAGTGTGACGCATCTGGCTCACGGGCCGCAAGTTTGACATCCCTGCTGTAGAGGCTTCTTAAAGAAACTATCTGTAAAAACAAAGAATTGCTTCTTTAATTTGTTGTTTTAAGTAAGACAGAATATATATCTAATATAGTGTGTTAATATTATAGAGTAATATGAATGTTTGTATGTATGTATACATATATATACATACACTTCAGAATATCTCTTTGATTCACGCAGATAAGTTATAAAGTTGAGCCCCATTTAGAACTTTATGGAAAGAGCTTACAAAATGTTCAGGGGAAGACACACACACATCCTCCCATGTTACAATCCTGCCAACCCTCCCTTCTGTTTGTTTTCGATCTTCACAGTTTTTTTTCTTTAAAGTAAAGATTATTGTTTACTGATATGTTACTTTTTTTCTGCTTCTTAATTGTTAACTTTTATTTAACCTTCCTATCAGAGGCACCTAAGATTCAAACTTCAGGCTCCAAAAATTCCATTTCAAAAAAGACAACATTGTGGGAACAAATTTTCACCCTCTAATGGGCATAAATGGCTTTTTTTTGTTTTGTGAAAGGTCACAAAGCATAGGCAGGCATTTATTAAACTGGTTTGTTGCAATCAGTCCTCTCATTCATGAGCCAAGAGACTTCTCAACAAGAAATTCCTTTGAGGTTCACATCACACCCAGACCCTAGCATAGAAATGGCCTCTTACCCAAATATCACAGGTTTTCCCTTCAGTCAGACATGCATCTGCTGAGAGTAGACATGGGAATTTATAACAGAGCGTGTGGGCAAGCAGGCCATATGGATGAGCCTTTTCTGTGTTAGGGAACAGGGAATTTGAATTGACTTCTGCTGGTAATATAACTGCTGAGAATTAGAAGTAACAAAAAATCCTGTTTGTTATTGTTCATTCCTTGGTCAAAAAGCACAAAGTATTTGCTATCCTGAATCTAACCCTCACCAAGGAGGAGGAATTGGTTGAAGAATGATGATGAATACATTGTGAAAAAATGGTTGTGTTATCTTTGAATTTATAATATCTAAAAGAAAAAGATACTGAGTCATACTTGTATAGTAATGAATGGCAGACTTTGATGAGCTGTGAGGGAGGAGAGACTAATTTCATTGACCTGAAATTCTGAAAGGAAAAAGTATCCAGGAAGGATGAAAAATCCCATGAAACAGGATATGAAGAAACAATTGTAAATAACTTCTATAAAATTAGAAGATCTCTAAAGAGGCCAGCATGGATATAGGCAGAACTCTCTAGAATGTTGAAGAGGAAAAGGATTAGGGAAGAGAAGGGCACATAATCAAAGAAGAATACAAGGTGGTTCCAGAAATTTCTGGAACTGTGGATTGCAGAAACTGTATGCTCTCTGTCCTCTCTTAGAAAGGAAGTGGAACTTTACACGGTCCTTGTTATGCCACTGAAAGAAGGAGGGAACCCAGTTTACAACAGTCAAGGCCAGATGGATTACATACTAAAGTCCTAAGGGAACTAGTGGAAATGATTGGAGAACCACTCTTGATTGTGTATGAGAACTCCTGGAGGATTGGCAAAATAGGATACTAATGTGTGTTAATGAATTATTTGGCTGCTTGCAGGGCTTATAAATAAATAAATAATTTTATTTTTATCCCGCCCTACTCCCTGTTGGGACTCAGGGCGGCGTACAAGTCTGGTAAAAAACACGTAAACATATAGACATACAATTAAGAACATC
>JANHFK010007760.1:94899-104945 GCA_036250565.1 Sibynophis collaris | reverse complement strand
GGACAGAATTAAACGTATCATCAGTTTGAAGTCATTGTGTTTCCACAAGAAATCCAAGTTCAGCTTCAGTGAATTCCATTAGCCCTTATCTATCAATTTCACTTGATTGTTGCAGATCAAATTCTTATGTAGGTAGCATATAATAAACTTTCAGTGCTTGGAACAACTCCTGTTCCTGTTACTTGTAGCTGAAACTTGCTTTTATTTATTTTTTAAAGTTAGTTAGGATGGTACATGTGGGTACCACACTGCAGATTTTAATAGGTGTTCTGGAACATCTGACAGGGCTCCCAGACATATAAACTTGGGGATATTTATATCAATGAGACTCCCATTTTTGTATGTGTCTCTTTGTACTGTGTGTCTCTGTGTGCACACATAAAATACTGTTTCAATTCTGTAAACAAAAATCATATTGTATGAAAATTGCTAAGCAAGGCTTTATTTTTCATTTTACTATCATGCTTTACATTTAGTATTATTGTATATTTCAAATAAAAACTAAGAAACATATTATTTTTATTATATCTTCATCTACTAGTTTCTGAAAATTCTCTAAAAGAATTGCAAATGCTCCCTCCTGTGGAAAACCTAAAGAATAGCAGTTAAGTAATATGTTCCAATTAAGCAATTTTTGGCTATTATTTTTTCAAAAAGAGAGTTTGGTGATCCGCTATTAATTTTCACTTTTTTATGGATGTTTCCTATTTTCCAAAAAATAATTTTTTGGGAAGGATACTGGAAAGAATACTGATGAGAAAAATTTTTTGAATAAAGGAAGTTGTAATAAATGTCTTAGCTGGACATACTCTGAGACTGGAACAAGAAGGGAAAAATGGGTTTATGTTTCTTCACACTTTTAGAATATCTCTGGATAATCTTCATCACAGAATTATTCCTTTTCAAATTTGAATAAAAAGAACATTCTGACAACATTTTCCAATACTAAACAAGCCATGTTTACAATATTTGTTGTTGTTAGTCGCAAAGTCGTGTCCAACCCATTGTGAACTCATGGACAACATTCCTTCAGGCCTTCCTGTCCTCTACCATCCTCTGTCCATTTAAGCTCACGCCAATTGCTTCAGTGACTCCATCCAGCCATCTCATTCTCTGTCATCCCCATCTTCTTTTGCCCTCAATCGTTTCCATCATTAGGCTCTTCTCCAGTGTGTGCTTCCTTCTCATTAGGTGGCCAAAATATTTGTGTTTCATCTTCAGGATCTGGCCTTCTAAGGGACTCACAGAAGTCTTCTCCAGCACCATAGTTCAAAAGTCTCAATACTTTGGCACTCAGCCCTCCTAATGGTCCAACTTTCACAGCCATACATTGCAACTGGGAAACCATAGCCTTGACTATACATACTTTTGTTGGCAGGGTAATGTCTCTGCTTTTTAGTATGCTGTCTAGATTTGCCATAGCTTCCCTCCCCAGGAGCAAGCATCTTTTAATTTCTTGGCTGCAGTTCCCTTCTTCAGTGGTCTTGGAGCCCAGGAAAGCAAAATATGTCACTAGCTCCATCTCTTCCCCATCTACTCGCCAGGAATTGAGAGGGCCAGAAGCCATGATCTTAGTTTTCTTAATGTTAGGTTTCAAGGCAACTTTTGCATTCTCCTTCTTCACCTGCATCAAGAGGCTCTTTCCTTGCTTAGGAATGGAAATTCTGACCCCAATTGTGGTCATATGTTGAGGACTACCTGTTATCTGGACAGTAAAAATCTGAATTCTACTACACAACAGAAAAGAGTTATGGGTTTCTGTACCTCTTTTCTGCTTTGAGTTAGCCATTTGGATTTTTGTAACTCAGATATGATAGCCCTGTAATTTGTGCATATCCATCTGTCCTCACCATGGATTTACGGATTGTTTGCTTGTTGTTTTTGTTTTACATGGTCTGTAGCTTAATTCTTTTTAATCCATAATTGCAAACTGACTATATATTGTACATTTAGGAAATATTTAAACCTAGATCTCTTTATATTTTAATCATCTGGAAAACAAAAAGGACTTGCCTCAGGGCATTTTCATAAATAACTAATCCACAACAGCAGCCATGTTTTGTTATAATTGGAGGTGCCTCCATGATATCTTTACTTGGCCTGTGATGATTTAATAGCATTAACTCAAGCCATCAGCCTTTCTCTTCTTCTGCTGCTCCAACAAAATGCCAACCACATTCCCTGAAAGTGGCTGCTGTATCTAATTTGAAACATGATTAGTTTTGTTCAACTAGTACAGCTTATACGTTTTGGGGTTCTTTGAAATATTATTTCACCAATGAAACAAATGTGGAAATATCAGCTTTGCGATGATTTACAACTTGCCAATTTTGTAAAAGAGCAATCTTTTCACTCTTTGTGGTAAACAAAAAGAAACTACCATGACATTATTTATACTATTTGTGTGTGTGTGTGTGTGTGTGTGTGTGTGTGTGAGAGAGAGAGAGAGGGGGAGCGGAGGGAGGGAGAGGGAGAAAGAGAAGGATGCTACAAAAAGGTATTATGAATTTCCTATCTTAAATGAAGTTTTTAAGCAAAAGTTAAATATACCCCTGAATATAAATGAGGCTGGCAAGTCTATTTTTATACCTGATATTCATAGGAAGATAACTATTTAATACCTAATACCCAGATTCAAATGCACACACACTTAAATTGGATGTGTTAATTTTTCTAGGCATGTATTATTCAAATACCTTCTGATACCCACAAGACATATTTATAAAAGGGCAACAAACAATGCAACAATTCAAACAAGGGAAAACTATTAAAAAGTTATTAAAACTATCATAAACTATGTAGATTGCACATCTGAGGCAATCATGTCCATGAAAACCCTCTACATGCTCTGTCAGACTCCTAGGTCCCTATGCCCATTGACAAAGCCATGGTTTCAATGCCTTGCAACAGGTCCATCTGAACTGGTGGGAAGAAATTCCATAAGTGGGTGCCACAGCAGAAAAGTTTCTTTTCCTGAATCTTATCAGATCACTCCTTGGCTGATGGGATCTGCAGCACGTGCCTTTTGTTGGATCTGATGAGATGGGCAGATGTAATTGGGAAGAAGTGATTCCTCTAGTACAGGGGTCTGCAACCTTAAGCATTCAAAGAGCCATTTGGACCCATTACCCACAGAAAAGAAAACATTGGGAGCCACAAAACCCTTCCCATGCCTGACTATTTCTTAAGTGGCCACAAAATTAGCATATGCAGTTGAATTAAACATTCTGGGGTTTTTTTTGAAACTCTTCTTTTCTTGGATTTATCCATGGTTGGCCTATCGGGGGAATTGGCAGTTGTGATGCATATTTTGAGTGACAGGGAACCGTGGCAGAGGGGTGAAAGAGCCACATGCAGCTCCAGAGCTGCAGGTTGCTGACCCCTGCTCTAGTAACTTCCATAGGTGTTTCTCAAAAGTCAACTGGGTTTTCTTATTGTTTTTTTTTTCTTCTTGAAAATATTTCACTTCTCATCCAAGAAGCTACTTCAGTTCAGGAAAATGATGATGATTTAGAATCTCCATAGACTTCAAGTAACTCCGCCCCAAGCCATATAGAGAGCTTTATAGATCATCACCACCTCCTCAAATTGAAGCTGAAAGCAAACTGGCAACCAGTGTTGGCTGGCATCTTCATTTTTTAGTGAGTATACCTCCTGAAGTCATGATGTCTGGCACACATAGAACTTTACTGTGTAGGATCTTAACATCTTCTATGGTTGCAAAGGAAGATAAAGATAAAGAAAACAGATATCTATTTAAAAAAGAGAGAAAAACAGAAAAACAGAGACAGGCAGGCTTGGGAAAGCAAGAGATATGGGGAGTCCTTAGTATTCTCTGAGCTTGGATCTTAGACCCAAGAGATCTGAGAAACAGAAAGGAAAGGAGGAGAAATGAAAGGAGAGAAAGAACATATGTGCCATTTGTGATACTTTGGAGAAATGGCATATCCAGATGGCTGGATATGTAAAATAGAGTATGCTTGCAGCCCTAAATTCAGCTTCCCTGAAATTAATAGCACCTACTTCTAGATAGATATTTATAAGATTGTCTATGAACTTGCCCTTCAAAATTTTCCTTGTGCACATATACGCTTAGCTTCTATTGCAGTAGCATTCTATAAATTCCCCATTCTCTTGTCTTATCCATGTAATGCTTCATTCTAGTATAGCCACTTATCATCAGATTGTTCTGATTCCTCAACATCTGAGACAGACTTATTAATCAGGACAGTTCCAAGCTGGCATGACACTTCTAGTCTGTTCCTTATAAGAGAACGTCAATACTTTGATGTCTATGTTGTTAATGTATAGTTCTTTCATTTCATTCTTTACTATGTTGAGTTTCATGCTTGTTGGTAAAGTACAGAATAGTTTATCATTCCCTTCTCCCACAGATTATGAATTGATGTCTTTGCCATTGTCACTAAATTAATCACCTGTCTCCAGCATCTTCCTGTATCACTGCTGTCCAATATTGGTGCCAGCTTACTTTATCTAGGCAGCTGGGATGATGACCTTCACACCTTGGATAATTCTGCTGGGGACTCGAGGGGTCTTTGGTGCTCTCTGAGCTTGGTTGTTATCTTACATTACCAATTGGGTATTGAAATGCCTGCAAGATAACAACCGAGCTCAGAGAGCATCAAGGACCCCTCATTACAACACTGAGCTACAAATATTCTCAAAGAATATTGCTATACACTCTTGACATATATTCATGACATTCTTCATTCATCCTGCCCCTCACTACCTGTCAGAAGGCATTAGAGGGAACACGTATTATTCAAAGTGTATACTATTTATTTATTGGTTGGTTGGTTTGTTTATTATATAGGGACATGGTGGCTCAGTGGCTAAGATGCTGAGCTTGTCGATTAAAAGGTCAGCTGTTCAGCGGTTTGAATCCCTAGTGCCGTGTAATGGGATGATCTCCGTCACTTGTCCCAGCTGTTGTCAACCTAGAAGTTCGAAAGCATGTAAAAAATGCAAGTAGAAAAATAGGAATCACCTTTGGTGGGAAGGTAACAGTGTTCTATGTGCCTTTGGTGTTTAGTCATGCTGGCCACATGACCACAGGGATGTCTTCGGACAGTGCTGGCTCTTCAGCTTTGTAACAGAGATGAGCACCGCTCCCTAAAGTCAGGAACCACTAGCACATATGTACCTTTACCTTTACCTTGTTTATTATGAAAATTTGCTCTTTCTCAAAATTCTGAGGATATGCAACAATATAGAACAATGAAACAAACATCTCATTGCCTTAGTAAATAGAATTGAAACCCACCTTTCAAATTATCTGATACTTTGCCATATAGCTAAGGCACAAAAGGACTGTCTGAAAAGAAAAGTGTTTGAAAGCATCTTCTTGAATGCTGAGGAGTGGACTCGAGATGAATTTTTCAGAAATATAAGAGGACTGCTACAGAGTTTGGGTGTTACTATAGATAAATCCTATTCTTGGGTCTGTGTTGTCTCATTCCTGCAAAGACCTGATGTTAAGGAGTATTCATAACTTTACCCCAACTCCCTCTTTTCTGGGCAAAAGAATTGAAATTCAATTCATCAGCTGGGAACAAGTAAAGTGGACTTTGTTAAGCACAACCAACAAACTCAATCTTGATATGGTTTGATATAGCAGATAATGCATTAGGGAAGTTCCAGATGGGGGCTTCCACAATCAAGGTGTAACCATATAAAATTCCTTCCTTGTAGCTGGCAAAAACGTGAGTTTTTCAGTTCTTTGATCTGGAATTCAACTGTTGGGTAATCTCAAGAAGCTGTAAAAATCAAAGCAGGCCAAGGATGCATTGCTGCCTGAGAAAGAGCATCAGCATCTTCTCTCGAAGCCAATTATATCTGCCCAAATCTTCTTTGGGAGGGAGATTCCATTCGAAGCCAATCTACACTATAAATCAGGTCAGCACTTTTCCATATCAGACTGCATGGTTGTGCTGATTTACAGTAAATTAGCTGCATTTCTAACTGTTCTGTGGTCTTCTTTGTAAGCACAGAGTTCATGTGCAGAAGCTATTTCCCTCAAAGTGAAATATTCAGTTGAAGTGGATCAGTTCTACCTCAAGACCTGGCAAGGCACCCGCTTACCAACTTTCACAATGCTAACGGGTGTGGTACAGTGGTGGGATTCAATGTTTTTTACTACCGGTTCGGTGGGTATGGCTTGGTGGGCATGGCATGGCTTGCTGGGTGTAGCTTGGGCGTGGCAGGGAAAGGATACTGTAAAATCTCCATTCCTATCGCATTCCAGGGGAAGGTTACCGCAAAATCCCCATTTCCTCCCAATCAGCTGGGACTCAGGAGGAGGAGAATAGATGGGGGCGGGGCCAGTTGGAGGTGGTACTTAGCGGTTCTCTGAACTACTCAATATTTCCGCTACTATCTCCAGAACTGGTCAGAACATACTGAATACCACCTCTGGTATGGCAGTGATGCAGTCCAACAACATCTAGTTGAAAACAAATTAGTTCCATTTGACCAGAAATGAAACTGCCCAGAAAGGGAAAAAAATCGCTTGATCTGGCAGTGTATTTTCTGAATCTAACCTTGAATATAATCAAGTCTGATATCTTAAGTGGATCTATTTAAGTTGTAAGGCTGCTTTTCCTTTAATGTATACATGTCCACACACAGGATATTCAATATAGCCATCTAAACCATTGGATTGCTCAGATTTCTCCCTACAGATCTCTTTTTCAATAAATATTGTGCCATGGGATACTTAGTGGATATCTGACCAGTATATTTCCTTTCTTTATCCCACCTTTTGGTTTAACATAAATGGGAAAGAATACATTTCAAAGTGATTTTAAAGACTTTCAGTTTTATCATTTTGTGGCATTACTTGCTCTGCGTGCATTTATATGCTTTTATCCACTTTTCCTTGCTTTCCTTTCAAGGCAGCCAGTGAATGGTGCCTTTCAAAGTCTTGCTGGCTTCCAAGAACACTTCAACCTTATTTTTCACAGCTTCCTTTTTCTTCCCAAACTTTTCACTGAAAGAAAAATGAGAAGGTTGCATTGCCACAAACACAGCATTGTTGGCAACCCTACTTTGTGATAGAACAAGGAAGGAATGGGAGCAGTGGTGAAATCCAAATTTTTTTACTACCCATTCTGTGGCATGGCTTGGTGGGCATGGTGTGGCCTGGTGGGCATGGCTTGGTGGGCACGGCAGGGGAAGAGTACTGCAAAATCCCCATTCCCTCCCCACTCCTGGGGAAAGGATATTGCAAAATCTCCATTCTCACCACACTCTGGGGCCAGCCAGAAGTGGTTTTTTACTGGTTCTCTGAACTACTCAAAATTTCCACTACTGGTTCTCCAGAACCTGTCAGAACCTTCTGGATTTCACCCCTGAATGGGAGTTACAAGAGATAAGATGGAGAATTTCATACATTCTCATTGGCTGCAACCTGATTCTGTAAATGGATAAAAAAATTAAACTATCAATTGATATAGCACCACTGGTTATATAATACAATCAGATTTTACCTATTTCTGGGAGGCTAACATGATACATAGGAATCACCTTGTTTCAGGCAAGCTATTGAAAGGGCAGAAGTTGCTACAGAAAATATATTCTATGTAGACTTTCCCACCATGCTTCAATGCCTGTATAGGTAATGATCAGCTTGAATTGCATTCATAAACCCACTGGTAAACCAGTGTACCTCTTTCAGCAGAGGTACAATGTGGTGATTTCATGACTGATCACTGTGTCAGACCTGGAAGCCATTTCTTACAGTTGGGCCTTCAGGCCTGCCACATTTTTCTACTGTGGGAAAATGGGAGGGGGGATTGTATAGAGCGTGATGGCGAACCTATGGCATGGGTGCCACAGGTGGCATGCGGAGCCATATCAGTGGGCACATGAGCATTGCCACAGCTCAGCTGGCCAGCTAACTTTTCGTCCTTCCAGACCCACCAGAAGTCAGGAAACAGGCTGTTTCCGGCCTCTGGAAGGCCTCCTGGGAGGAATGGGAAGGCCATTTTCGGCCTCCCCAGACTCTTAGAAAGAAAGCAAAAAAGGGGCCTTCCAGTCCCACCAGAAGTTGGCAAGGGGGCTGTTTTAGCCCTTCCCAGGCTCCTAGAAATCCTCTGGAACCTGGGGAGGGCAAAAAATGGGCCTACCAGGCCCACCGTCCCATTGTGTGCCAAAAGTGAAGGGAACATGGGACGCATTGAATTATGGGTGTGGGCACACACACGCAGTACCCCTCGCGCTCCATCCACTTTTGGCACTCAATGGCAAAAAGGTTAGCCATCACTGGTATAGAGCATGGGTGATATATAGTCAAAATAACATTCTTTTCTCAGTGCCCTGCAGCTGCCATGAGAAGACTGGGAGGCATCTTCAGTTTTGGATGGTGCCTGATTTGATCATGTGATGGACATGTAAGTGCTGGGCAGGATCTTGAACTTTTCTTTGGGTGGGGAAAACCTGGAAGCTTTCAGATTCAGGTTTTCCCAGATGTGCAATATGACATCTCTAATAAAATGGAACTTTGAGGAAATTCAAACCTCGGAGTCTTGTTTCGTTGAGGTGTTACCTGGAACCCTGACACACTGGGCATGGATGAACCCTGTATTTGGACCAGCTGAAGTTTCTGGGCTTCAAGAGCAGTCTTACATAAAATGAGTTAGAAATAAGAAGGGCACAAATGACCATCTTCACTGCATCATCTTTGCAGTAAGTCAGCAACTGGCATACCAACTACAACTGTTCAAAAGCCCACCTAGCCGGAGTCTCCATTTTGATCATCAGCCATGAATCTAGGATGACTCTCAGACTGTAAGTCTGCTGTTGCTGGGGGTCTCAACTCCAGAAAGAATCAAGAACGACACAATCCTGGACAAGTGAGAATTCTGTAGGATAATTTGAATACAAAGATAGGAGAGAAAAAAAAATAACCTGGATTGGAAATCATCAGATTAAGAAAATAAAACATGCTTTGTTAAGCAGAATTTAAAGAGAAAAGGACTTTCATTGAGACAATAAATAGGTGCTTGCAGTGCCACTCCTTGTTTTCTTAAAAGCCAGGAAATGATTGTGTAGAAGCTGAGCAAATGTGCCCCTAATCATTTTATAATTCCTTTGTTGCTTAGAAGGTCACTTGGAAGACTGTTCATTATATACAACTTTCCTGCTGTACACAGCTGGTTAAGTTAGCCCTTTTTGCAGAAATTCAGGATCATTAAGTATAAAATGATGAAGCAGCATCACTTAGAAATTAGTTTTTTAATGGATACTATCATTGAAAGTTTATATGTGATTAAATATCTGTTTCCCCAGTGGAGGAAAAAAATACTGAAAATCTTTAATCCAAAGATATAGCAATTATATCGTAAATGGAATTAACATCTGTCAACTTTGTAATAACTTTTTTTCCCTTTCCAACAGTGAAGCGAAATAACCTGATTCTATCCTCTTCTGTATATATTCATTAGGCTTTTCTTCTTTCATTAATTTTTTTTCTAGACAAGACAATTTTCACAAAAGAAAACTAGACTATATGCCTTCTGGACATGGACATATACAAAGTAAAAAAAACATGCCACCCCTGAGTATCTGTGGGGATACAAATAGTCATTGTATCACATGACACCACTGTGTAAATGGCATGAGTAATTGTTCCTTATGACATAATTGAGGATTGTACCAGCCACCTATAGTACCTGCTGCTTGATTTCTGTTCTGTCACCTATGGAGGAAGTTCCTGCCTGCATTTGAAATGAAATTGCAACTAGTACACTGCTATTGTACCAATGTTGCTAATTTGGTAAATTGCTTTGCCATTTGTCCTACTGGCATTCTAACAGTTCTGAATGCTAAATGACCACTTGACAAGCCCAGGAGAAATCAAGAGATTCAGGCAGTTCCAATGAATATAAAGATGTATTGCAAACTTAAGCTCTCTACAAAAATCTGAGCTACTAATGGTGAAGGGCAGGTGTCAGCAACCTGCGGCTCTGGAGCCGCATGTGGCTCTTTCACCTCTCTGCTGTGGCTCAGTCAGAACCGCCAGTGTG
>JANHFK010007758.1:32221-44535 GCA_036250565.1 Sibynophis collaris | reverse complement strand
TCCTCACCCCCCTGGAGGCCTTCCGGAGGCTGGAAAAAGTCTTTTTCCCGACTTCTGGTCAGAAGCCCAAAAATCAAGTGACTGGCACACGCATGTGTGCTGCAGCTGAGCTGGGGCAATGGTTGTGTGCCCACCAATATGGCTCCGAGTGCCACCTGTGGCACCCGTGCCATAGGTTCGCCATCACTGAACTAGTGGTATCTCTGAACCAACCATAGAGCTGGGGTAGATCTGTTTCCTCCTATTGCTTTCATCAATGATGATGGAAGGTGGGAGCAGCAAAAATGCTGATATGATTGTCTTTGAATATAGACGCTCAGCAATTTACAGCTTTCTCTAAAATGTGGGCGGTATAGTTCTATTCAGTTACATTGACAATGAGCTTGATTGAACCCAGTAAGAGTTAAACTCCCAAGTAAACCTTTTAAGATGGTGGGGCAAGAGAGGGAGAATCTATTTAATAAAATGAACCGTCCAGCACCCTTTGGAAAACGTGGACAGAAGAAAATTATATTTTTCCCCTGATGATGTGAAACTTAGGGTCATCCTTTGAAAATAAACATGAAAAGATGCAGGGCTTAGAAACAGAAGGATTTCTTTACCAATTATACTTTCCATTGCTATGAAACACAGGCCTTGTTCACATGGCCACTGGTTTTGCTCCCTGCCAAAGTGGATTTTAATGTGAAAAATACTTAATGGCATGATATCCAGCTGGGAAAAAGAGGCAGGACTTAACATAAGAC
This sequence comes from Sibynophis collaris, assembly GCA_036250565.1. Taxonomy (NCBI): domain Eukaryota; kingdom Metazoa; phylum Chordata; class Lepidosauria; order Squamata; family Sibynophiidae; genus Sibynophis; species Sibynophis collaris. Next base: position 43,789 of record JANHFK010007758.1, on the reverse strand, counting down.
GAGAGTTTCAATTGATGAGTAGAAGACTTATAGTTTAAAGACCTGGAAGCAAGACTTATAGTTTCTTGCTTCAAGAACCATCTTTTCAACTGTCCCTAACATGGTACTCAACACCTTAGTTGAACTTCAGCACACACACACCCCAAATCCATGGGGAATCCAGAGATTAAAGACCCATCAGGACACCACCAGGGAAGCTGCAAATCTGCAGCACTGAGCACAGAGATGGAGTACATGGCCTCCAAAGATCTCCCCAGTGTTAGGATTCCATGTTTCTACCCTCTTATAGCCTTAAATGGAACCTTTCACGTCTGACCACCATGAAGGAGAAGACACCTGACTTAAAGCATTGGCTAGTACCTGTCTCCCAACCAGGTCAGCCCAGAGAGAAGGGGGAAGGGAAACCATCCCCAAAGCCAACTCTCAGGCTTCAGTGTTTGTTCCGCGGTTGAAGTCTCAGGACCATCCAGTGAGCTAAAATCGGTTATGTCTGTATTGACTTCCAACTCCTTTTCCGCTGCTTCTAACTCTTGGCGGCATTTTTCATCTGACTGGTTGTCTTCCTGTTCTTGTCTGTTTTGGGACATTGGAAATCATTTGAAACCTGCCCCCTGAGAAAGAAGGGAAGACAAACAATAACAGTAAGTAGCAATAGCAATAGCACTCAGACTTATATACCGCTTCACAGTGCTTTACAGCCCTCTCTAAGCGGTTTAACGAGTCAACCTATTGCCCCCAACAATCTGGGTCCTCATTTTACCCACCTCAGAAGGATGGAAAGCTGAGTCAACCTTGAGCCGGTGAGACTCGATCTGCTGAACTGCAGATCTTGAAGTAGCCTGCAGCACTGCACTCTAAACACTGGGCCACAGAGATTTGCCTCCCCACAGTCCCTAATATGGCCACTAAGCATGCTAACTGTGAACAATGGGAGTTGTAGTCCCACGTTTGGAGATAACTCTTCTCAGTATATCAATGTTCTAGATGGAACGTCCCTATTTACTGCAATGCATGAATGGGATTTCTGTATCAATGCACAGTGACTTGATTCTTGAGAAAGGGATGGTACTAGGGAGGAGAAAAAATTATCTTGATCATGATTTAAGGATAATTTAAGGATTATCTTGATCTTGGTTTTGCTGGTATGTAGTAAGATTGGAGCATGCTTGCTCTTTTTAACTTAAAATGCACTATGTCTGATGCTAACAGCAGATACAATATATGAAACCTGTACCCTTTTCACACTTATGTAATTAATTTACATACTCAGTCCACATATTTTTATCAATATCAGATAGTTTTACAAATATATCTTTGGTTTACATTAGAATTAATGTCATGATTATTCCCAACATTTATTGTTAGAACAACTGTCCAAACTATTTTGTGTAAGGTGCATACATACACACGCGCACACAATTAGTGATACGTACTTGGAGTGAATTCAGTAAACCTCTTTTTCAAATATGCATGCCAGAAGACCACATGAAGATTATGCTATTTTAAATGCTACCGCTTCTTCTCTTCAATGGGGAAAAAAATACAGAATTCTGAAATATTTTTGCATAGGAAAGCATGAATGTTGTGATGGGAACAAGGGACTGGGATATTATTTTATTCAATGTTTTAACAAATATTATGTTAGTTTTATCCCTAGCAAAAAAAAAAAGGAAAGAATCTTACAGACATTAGCATTTTTCATTTTCTTTGAATTTTCCTGCGAAGTCAAACATGCGCTAAGGGAAAAGGCAAAATTTCAAGTGTCTCCCTCATGGCTTCTATGACTTGATGTTGTACTAAAGTTTTAACTATACTCCAAACATTACTGGACATAGAATTTAAAATCACATTAACATAAGCTGATGCAACAAAAAGCATGTGTTTCATACCTGTCCAATTAGTGGCCATCAGACCTCATTATTCCCACTAATCTTGTATAAAAAATCCTGATTTAAAAAATCAGTTATCTAGCTAGAATAGAAGAGCAAGAGTAGAGAAATGGACAGTGCTGCTACACCTTTAAGAGACAGCTGGGCATGAATCTTATATTTTACTTAGATCATTGCAAAGGGGGACAGACCAGGGCTGGCTGTAATCATGAAATGATACATAGTTTTATAGTCATGTATGTGATTGAAATAAATGATGAATTGGTACTAATCTGTTAAGATTGATATTCACAAAGAAAGATTGAAAAGTTTCCTTTTTTCATTACCTCTTTCTTATGATATTATGGATTTCAATTTTATATGTTCCTTTAATTTCAAAATGTCTGCAATGTGTTAGATGCAGATTTTGAGAACTGCAGTGTAATGTCTGGGGGACACTATCTTAGGGAAGTCTTGTTTATGAACTTCAACATGTTAAACAATCAGATCTTTATCTACATAATTTCTTGAAGTTATAAATTAATATTCTTCCCTTTCATGATAGCATACGATTTATTGCTTTAGTGAGCTATTTCATTTCAGGTCATTCTAAAGGCTAACAAAAACTTCACAAATTCAGAACTTTTTTTTTTTAGTTCCAGCCAATTATTACTGTCTTTTAAATTAATAAAGGATTTTCAAAGCAGATACCTTCATTGTAATTGATAATTCATATCAAATCCTGCCCGGCAGTGGATTACCTATTGCCATGAGTTTTAACCACAGTCATAATATAACCTTATCATTAGGCTCTAATTACATAAACAAACATACACAATGGTGTCCATTCAGCATTATGAATCACAGCACATGGAGTCATTATTCTTTGTAAACAATTGGAAGGATCTTCCAAATGACAGTCATTTATTTTAAGTGTTCCTCATATTTCAAATATCTTGGGATGATTTTCCCACAGATAACTGCTTCTATAATGTCTGTAATATTTTCCATAGTCATCCAAGTATCAGAGTGCCAAAGTAATAGTAATGAGGACAGCTTTATATTATTTCAGAAATGGCTGGATGTTGCTATGAAGAAACTACATTGCACAGCTCGAAAAGTGGCCTTGGTTCATCCAATTCTACATGTTGTAGAAAATATTGTTCTTCAAAGCAAATTTCTTTTAAACCCCAATCTCTTAGTTCTTGGAGTCATCTATGCCAATGCAATTAACATACATAATTATCCAGCCCAAAGTTAAGTACTCTACTAGTTCTCTAATTTTTATGTGTTTAGCAATGTAATACTGAAAACTAATTTATAACGAGCTTATCCTTAGTAGCCACAGATTTGGAGAATGATGACACTACAGCTACAAGCTTGAACCTTAAGGCAGTGGAACCAGCTGACTTGGGAGTCGTTAAATGCTCCTTTCTATTTAAGCCACGGATGTCAAACTCGATCGTGTCACGTGTTTTAACACGATGCATCACAAGGTTTTTTGCCTCAGCGGAGCCAGGGTCGGCGTGGCCTGCACGGGACGAATCTGGCCAACGGGCCACCAGTTTTGACACCCCTGATTTAAGTCATCTGTTAGGGAGATAGCAGAGACAACCTGCGGTACAAATGAAGCAGGAAACTGGACCAGGTGATCCTCAACATCCCTTCAAACCTGATGACTGATTCTAACTCTTAGACATTGTACAAATTCTCTCAGTTCTTAAAATCAAAATTAGGGATTGAGGTTATAATACAGTACAAGACTAGATAACAAACAATTTGACCAGATTTCTTCTTCTTTGTTTCCTCAGTGTGGGACAATATGCAAAAAAAAACCCAGTTGAAAAAGTCACATTTTCACATTCAAAAACTGCCTTAAAGCTCAATGTCGAATAAATACACATTTTTGACAAGCAAAACTATACATTATTTTTTTTAAACTATTTTTTTAAATTCCTGGGAGAGGGATAGAAAGAAAACCAGCAACAAATTTACTAATGAATAATAAATTCAGTAATTATGCTTTCATCATATTCATAATCCATTTTGCTTGTAGGAATTAAACAGTTATCTTCCTAGAAAACCTGCAACTCAGACAAGTTAGATAAAAGTTAAAACTATATAAAAATGTTTCCCCTTTATTCAATAATTGTATAGTATATAAATGAAGTGCAATTAGTCTAAGTTGTAAGTTGTTACCTATGTTTAAAACTATTTCATACTTTAAATTTTAAACATATAAGTAGCTTTTACTTATAAATTATGTAACAAAAGTGTTAATATAACCTTGACACATAAGTAAATTTAAAGCAATAGACAATATAAAAAATTGGGGAGAAAGCATATCAGTGCTTAAATGTTCACAACTTGTTTTTGTTCCTCCTACGGGGCAAATCTTTTAGCTGGTAGCTGTGCGGGCATGCATGCGTTTCGCTATGTCATAAACATAGGTTATATCTGGTCGTTTCTCTGGATCTGGGTTGATGCAGATGTTAACTAATTGTCGGAGCTATAAAAAAGAAAAAAAAACAGCATATAAAGAACAAAGAATTAAAAAGAAAAGAAAAATATTCCTGCAGGCAAAATTATGAGAATTCTTTTCTACTACAAGTTCAATGCAAGTTATAAATGCTGGAAAAGCAAAAAAAAAAAAAAAAGCAAGGCAGTAACTTTTAAAGATGTGCTTTCTTATAAAAACAGTATTGTTTAAATCACTGCATTTTCTTTTATATAATTCTCTGCATAGTCATAGTTGTATCAACAATAGTTTTGCAGGACTCCAGCCTGTATTTAATAGTACAAATCTCCTATTATATATCTGAGTGCAGGGTGCTTAATGATGTTTCCATGATGGATTTTTCACTAATCTTAAAATTACTCAAAACTATCATGGAAACTGAATTCTCTTTTCAGTGACTCTGCAGAGAGCTGAGGAATGCCTGCATGGAATGGAAATATTGACATGGCTTCTGAGACTTGCTAAGCAAAAAGGAAAGACACCTATGATTTAGATGAACATCATAAAATGAGTACTTTAGGCTACAAATCTATTTACCCCAAATCACCAAAATCAACACAAACACTGTTAGCTCTTTGGTCTAATATGTGATGATATTATCTAATCTTGAGTTTTATTTTAGATATGCAAAATTAGTACAAAATATTTCTACAAAATAGACTCTTTTCCCACCTTTTCTGATTTCAGTATAATAAAGCAGCAAGGAAAGTATGCAACTCGTGATTAGAAAACATATTCAGTAAATAAAAAAAAAACTTTAAAAGAGAGCACTGTTAAAACAAATTATATAGAACTAGGAGCATTCATTCTTCTAATTGTTCATCTGCTAGGATTTCCAGGCTACAGCAATCCTAGACCAAAGAAGGGTTACAATATATTGATGCAAGTTAAACATTTATATTTTAATCTGATAATAAAACAATCTCCTTCAGCAATATCAATAAATCACCAAATAACCCAGGAGCATTTAATAATGTTCTTAAATATCAATAAAAGACAATGATCCTAATTTTAGACTGATTTCAGAGCGAGGAAGCCATTCGCTTCTGGTACCCACCCTGTATTTTCCGGAGAGTAAACACAAAAGACAGCAGCACACCCGCCCAGCCAATCCATACTTGGAACAGACCGGATTTAGCAATAGCACTTATATACCGCTTCATAGAGCTTTTACAGCCCTCTCTAAGCGGTTTACAGAGTCAGCATATTGCCCCCAACAATAGGGGTCCTCATTTTACCCACCTCGGAAGGATGGAACATGAGTCAACCATGAGCCTGGTGAGACCTGAACTGCCAAACTGCTGGCAGCTGGTGATCAGCAGAAATAGCCTGCAGTACTGCATTCTAATCACTGTGCCACCTTGGGTCATTTACCTAGGACCCAAGACTTGTACAGTTTACAAACAATAACCAGCGTCATTTCATATGCTGCCCAATTCCTTTGTACCTGGAAACAAATTTCAACCAATGTATTTCCAGCATCCAAATATTATCCAGACTTAAAGGCTCTTACCCATTAACACATAGACAGCTGCACTGTGCAACTGCAGCTTTTGAGTGGATTTTAAGAACAACCCTATGTAGATTGAATTACAGTAGTTCCAACATGAAAAGTGACAAGGGCATGAACAACTGTTGCCAGTGCATCGAGAACAAACATGCATAGCACAACACCATTCCTATTAAATGAGCCCACAAAGTTCTTAGCAGTAACTCTTCAAGCATTGCAAAGATAGGATATGATTCTGAAAGTCTAACATGCCTAACACACATCTCTGCTTTTCAGTTACTTCTCAAAGTCAAGCAAGCAAAGGGAGCAACTTATTGCTTATGTTGTTACAGAATAATGTGAGTCCCTTAATTAGTTCAGCTAGCTCCAGAAAGCCAGTTATGCTTTCTGCATTTCCATAGAACTTTGCTTAAAGAAACAGGATACATACTGTGGACCACCTCAAGCAGCCATATCAAAGAAGAATGTGAATGTGTGCAAAAGAGAAAATATATAATTAAAGTATATGTTATTCAATCTTCACTAATGAAAATGCTTGTACCGTTTGTCAGTAATATGTCCTATACTGTAGTCAAACTTTAAGCTAAAGTTGAAGGGAAGGAACATGTATACAGACACATATTCTTAAATACTGTATTCTGATCAAAATGTTATCTGTGCTGATTAATTAGAACAGATGAGAGAGAGAAGAGAAATGATATAATCTAATTTTGTTTCTGTTCTGAATATTGATTCTGGGTTTGAAGACAAAAGGTTGATCAGGTTCTTTAAAATTGGAGTAGAATGAGGCAGATATGCATTTTAACAACTGTGATTGGGAAGAAGGGCCTGTAGATTTGATTTAAATCTTCCTAAGTAATATCTCTGAAAACCTTGTCAGAATATGAGCATTTGCACTGTACACTGTGAACATCACTATGACCTTGATAAGAAGACATATTGATTTCTATAAGATGATCATGACTTCTTGCCCAATAGTCCAGTAGCACAATGAACAAACCTACACTGGTCTAAGAACTGACAAGAAGCTATTCTATTAACATGGAGCTAATGGCATCATCTGTATCTGTCTGACTTCAAAAATGGTAATTTGAATTGGACTGAGTTAGAGAAGACAGGGTGGCTGCTTATTTCCCTTAACCTGTTATGTGCACTTTGCTCAGTGACAGTATTTTGCCTGAAGCTTAACCTGTTGGTGGGACAACTTTCTTTTTGACATTAACAGGTTTGTCAGTCTCCAAGAGAGAGAAGGGGAGACAGAGTGAGAAAATATCCCCAAGATCACAAAGGAAGACCATGATACCAGCCAAGAAGATATGGAAAGTTAAAGCACCAAATAAAAGAAACAAACATGCATGCTCATTCTGGTGAGGATGCAGGGGTGTACTCAATGTATTACTCACTATAAAATAGTGATTAAATTATGTAATCAAAGGGTTAAGTAGAAGCACTGTCAAGTGACAGATATGGGAAAACCCACACGTACTCAGAAAGGGTGAACAGCCCTGTGCACGGAAGCAGTAAATATATCTAAGTTCTGTCATTTTCTTTTCCTGAATGTTAAATTTTTAATAAAAATCCTAAGGTTATACATTTTTTACTTTTCCAAAAAAATCCCAACTGAACTTTTCTAATTCCCATATGGCTTCATTGCCCTTTGCTGTGGAATTTGTTTGAAACTTTTAGTGAGTGCTGTTAGGAAGTAGGATTTGTGGCTTGACACATGCAGGGAAAAAAACGTAATTTGTTGGTGATACCTTGGTTTAACTAGTCTGAATCTCGCAGTGATGGTTTGGGAGTCTTTATAATAGAAATTAGCATAATTTTGAACTGATGCCTTACTGATGTTACTGCTTTGTCAAAATCAGAATTTTTTGCTATATTTTCAATGGCATCCAGAGGCAATATGAAAGTACTTAAAAATATATCTCTGATTATATAAACGGAATTTAAAATTTAAAAATACTATCAATAGATTTGGACAGATTTACATATAAGGAGCCTTATTGAAATGCAGCAATTGAAGTGAAATCATATTTTTAAAGTGAATGTTTTGCAACAGATATTTTATAACATACTTTATATTAGATTTTAAGAAATTGAACACACTGTTTTGGAGGCTTATTTTAGAAAATATCTCTCATTTCTTACTTTATTTGAACAAGTATTTTGCCTCCACTATTTCTATTCCAAAGTCTATTTAAAAATACTGTAGGAACTACATATACTCATTTATGACAGCCAAGAAAACTGCAAGGTATTATAGTCTAGGCAGCCAGCAGTGTTAACACTGATTCAAAGGCACCAACCCATCAACTTAAATCCTTAATTTCCCATTTTCTTACTTTTAAAATTAATTTAAATATTAATATTTTAATTGCACAAAATTACAAGATTCAATATCTAAATATTTTAGTTAATAAAATGATACATCTTTTTATTAACTAAAATATTTAGATAATGAATCTTGTAATATTGTGCAATTAAAATATTAATATTTAAATTAATTTAAATATTAATTAATTAATAAAATATTATCTTTTTATGGTCTCAATTTTTCCTTGCATACAATAAATAAAAGAGAAAGGAATTGTAAATAAAGCTGCCAATATCATATAAACATTTATTTGTGAAATGTATTTAAAGACTGTATATACTTGCAGTTAAAATATAAAAATGCCCTAAGAGGAAATGGAGGATGGAATTGTAGTAAGCATTAAATACCTTGGAGAAACTTATTTTATATATTTATATAGTTTCACATTAAGTATATTCCAATTTGATTCATATTTCATATGTTATAATATGTTGTTTTGAAAATTGAGCATTCTAGTTCATACAGCCACAATGCTGAAGAGGGACATTTAGACTAAAAAAGGAATGAAAAATAAAAGGGATTGAAAATAAAATTGATAATATTTAATTCCACTTAAAACTGGAAGAGGTATAAATATATGTAGTTTTGATTGACATATGTCCAGACTTTTTGGAGTTGGAAATGATAACAAAAAAGTGCAATTCTTCAGATTTTATTTTATTTTCCTTTTTATGAACATCCCTTCCTCTCCCTGAAGATGTATGCCATTTCTCAAAAGGATCTCTTATATCAAGACCACTTATGTTACCCCCCTCTCTCGCACACACGCGCACACACACACACACACACACACACACACACACAAACCTCTACAACTTGATCTGTCCCCAACTTGTTGGATATTTAATTAATTCTAGGTCTAACCTATCCCCTATAAATATGGATAGAAAATAACAATGATGGGCAGAATAGAATTCATGCTTTAACTTCAGCATGCCCAGAAAAATGACGAAGATCATCTAGGTTGCAAACATATGCTGCAAGAAGACCAGAATAAGGAGTCTTTATGGTAACAGCCTAAGAAGCATAAAGGAAAAATGCAAAGTTTTGGGGAAGCAAACTTACTATCATCTTTTTATTTCTATATCATCATTAATGTAAAAATAAAAAGGCTCCAAAGACAAGGCTGTCAGATTTTTCTGCTAGTCAAATTCTCATTAATGAGCTGACCTTGAGATCTAGCACATATCCCTATACTAGTTTTTGGATGGCATCTATTCATTTGCAGTCAAAGCCAGCCTTAGATAGAGTCAGTGAGCTTACTAGAACTATAGAGAAACAAATTGTATATATAAAATTACTGCCCAGAACACACATTTGTAAAACATTGGTTTGTCAATTTACCTCCTTCCTCTTCCAATCAAATATTTTTAACAACAAAAAATGAAAAACAACATGCAGTCTTTGAAACCAATACAGTAATTAGGTAGCTTCAGAATACTGAAATCAGACTTCTCTTTTCATCAATTAGAAGCACTCTAACTGTTCAGACATTAAAAGAAAAATGGAAATTAAATGCAGTTGTCAGCCTAAGGGTCTAAGGAAGCGATGGAACTATTCACAGAAAGGGCTTCAGATAAGGAAAGAAGTAACAGTATCACATCATACTGTGTTGGCATGTGAAATGAGGAGTGCTACATGAGAATAAGAAACAAAAATGGACACCCAAAGTTTTATCCAACTAGATCCTCACTTAGGAAGTTTAAATTGGTTTAAATGCTGGGAACTAACCTATACAGTGGATCAAATACTGAAAACTATCAAATGGGATACATCTGCACTGTAACTACCTACCAAAGATGGAAGTACATTAAAACAGATTTTAATTAAAAAAAATTATTTTCTTTATCTAAAAGCCTTGTGTCAAAAATAGGCAGAGGTTGATGCAAAAACACATCTTCAATATATATTCCTTTGTTCTGTGATCCTTTAATTCTTCTGTTCAACTGGGGTGAGCCTTTCAATCTACAGAAAAGTTTAGCCTACATTTTCTAGAAGTCTTTTGCATGTTGTGGTAGATACAATACAGTTTTTGTCTCTTCTGTAATACAGAGCCTGTGCAAAACATAGAACATTAAAATGTACAGTTAACAGGGATCATAACTATACTCTTTATAAAAAAAACACCACAGTTTTGTTCTAAGTACAATTTTGGAACAATGAACTGTTCACAGTAATAGTACATCTTCTATTACTGAATCTTTCACTTTGTCAGGAAATTATTTCCATAACTGTAATAGATCAGGGCTTTCCTTCTTCCAAATGTTATTGTATAGAAAAAGGATTTTAAAACAAAGGCTGTGAAAATAAAGTCCTTGTTTCTGAATGAGGGGGAAGTGCAGCATATTTTTAAAATCCCCCCTCTCCTATCTACATAATAATAATTATTGTTATTATTATTATTATTATTTCCCTTTCTGAATACCAAGGCTTCCATCAGGCCTGGACTTTGATATCTGCCCCTTGGCTGAGAATCTATATATCCAACTTCACACTTAGCTGCAGTGAAGTAGCCCTCCAGGCAGGCCGACTTCAACGAACCACTAGTGGTATCATCATTAAAATCCTGCTGAAGGTCACCATGGCAACCGCCTGCTGAGGCTTCACTGCTGCACGCGGCATCTCCTAATCAGCTACCATGTGAAATGCAAATTCAGACAGTCTGAAAATTAGTCAAGAAGAATAGAGGATGAGGATGCAGGTACGTGAAATATTCATGCGCTTCGTGGAAAAAGGAAGACAGCATGAATGACACAACAAAGAACGGCCCCTGACATTCTTGCTATCATTTTGCATTATTGTTCACACCCTACTGTATTTCTAGGCCTCCGGTTCTGAAATTGCCTATATGAAATGCCATATTTATATTCTGCACAATTGTCATAATTAAAAATGGCCACTGGAAAAAAAACAGTTAATTGGAAAAGCTACATTAAGTCAACGCTGCACATACCAGCAAAGACCATCACATCCACTTCATCGTCTTCCTAGTCATCTTTAAAAGCATACACAGAGAATTTCATAGTCAAATTCTCCATGTAATAAAAGTGTAAATATTATACAATGATTTTTAACAAGACCCATACGTCATGGACCAGAGCTTTTAATTAATAAATACAAATTTTAAAAGCAATTAGATTTGGAAGTTTGGAGATATATTATTCCCCAATTCCATAAAGACAGTGCATTTTTACTGTTTACAAAATATGAGGATTTTATATTATTATTATTATTATTATTATTATTATTATTAATTTGATTTATATGCCGCCCTTCTCCGAAGACTCAGGGCGGC
>JANHFK010007758.1:15955-32121 GCA_036250565.1 Sibynophis collaris | reverse complement strand
TCGAACCTGCAGTAATTGCAGGCAGCTGGTGTTAATAACAGGGTGTTTAGACCACTGTACTACCAAGGCTCTTATTGCATTTCTATATGCATTTCTATATGCATTTCTACACAGTGTAATTTACTTTTTCTGCTACTTTGCTGTGTCCTAATTTTTAAAAAAAATGTCCATACATGGTAAAGGAATCACACAAACACAACTCATCTCTGTATTAGTTACATGAGACATTAACATATCCATCCTTAGCAGAAATATTAATTTTTTCTTTGCTGTGTGTAAAGTATCTAAAGTTTTTATCCTAAGCCTTTATCCTAAGCCTTGCCAGGGCAATGCGTGCTGATGGATAAGATAAGCATACTATCTGTAAATAATATTAGCATTTTTTCCTCTCCTCTGCAGTAATGTATGGATATACAAATATGTACTGCATTAATTGTCACAGAAAGTGAAAGCATTTCCATTTGTCCATTGGACCTTTGTCCAAACAACCAAAATTGCTTGAGAAAGAATGGCAAGTATACATTGGTGCTCATTTTGTTGCATAATGTTGTAGTACTTCTATGTATATTTCTGAATGCACACTCAAAAAACCCCCAAAAAACAGAATAGTGAACAAATTAATGGTGGTTCCTCTATATATAAGTCCACGAAGAAGTATATCATGTTGGAAATACACCTTGCATTTGGAATACACTTTGTGATATAAAAATGTTTCCAAGGTTTTTTCGCATGTGTGCCGTTTGTGGGTTACAAAAAACACACATACAATACAGTATACACATATTGCAAAATTGTTATTAGGGTTACATAAGGCATTTCAAAAGGTTGGTTTGCAGAATCTTAAAACAGCCAATGTATTTCAAAACAGTCAGTATCTTCAATTGTCTTCCCATACCTCTGCGTGCACAGCCATACTGTTTTGTTCATTGTCCCACTGAGACAACCAAGGTAAGTCTTTGAAACAGCCATGCTGAGCTTTTCAGATGACACAGTTGCTTTAATGCTTCAAGGAATTTTTACTTGCAACAATGCACTTAATGGTGTTCATAAAGCACCCCTCTCAAATACTATGCACAGTTATAGTCATTACTCCTGAACAGAACGTAACTACTCTTTCATCACATCCATGTAGGCACTTAGATCACAGTAAACTAAGGGAAGAGTTTCATTCTTTCACAATATTTTCAAAAGGGTAAATAAGAACACCACAGGGTATATCATTCAGAAGATATTCTATATCGCTGAAAATCAGAAATTCATGTTGTTCACTGTGGTGTAACCAATCTAAGCAAAGAGGATTTCAGGGTTAACTGCACTCAGTTTAAGCAATTTTCCCCTTATAGCTTGAATTTTAATGCCTTGCAAAGAGTTGCAACTATAAAGAAAGCACAAGTAGAAGATATAAAAAGTACTATGTAGAACATTACAGCGGGTCTTTCAAAGCCATGGCCCATTTAAAGTTCACATTTACAGCCATATTTAAGCAGCAGACAATGTTTTTTTAAAAGAAAGTTCGGCTTCCAGGAAGAAACCAAGCCCTCTTCACACTGAAATTAATGAGAGCTGTGCAAGAACAACCCAGCTGTGGAAAACTGCATACCAGATCCCAGGAGAAATAGGATGCTTTTAAAAAGTAAAGCAAGTTCAAACAGCCCACCAGAAAGGAAGTTACTTACTTCTTCTGAGTAGTGGTCTGATGGAAGGGGTGGATAATCACATTGTTCTATCTTTTTACATAAAGAATACAAGTTCATTTTGTCACCATAGAAGGGGCTTTGCAATGCAGCCATCTGTATGGAGTAATAAAAAAAGGATATATTTTAACTGGTGTGGCAGAGAAGATTCAAATACAGAAGCTTGGCTTTATTTTTTAAAAATACCAGTTTAAATTAGAGGCAAATACTTATTTTCTCTCTATGCTATTGGTTTGAGTCCCTTATTTCTCATATCTGACCTTCAGCATATTAGATTAGATCGTTTCTATAGTATTACACTCAGCTAACATTCCTATTGCATAATTTAAATTTACTACATACCCAGAATATTATTCATTAATTTTGACTAATATATTTTCTCTGTATAAAATCCAAATGCCATTTACAAACACCTATACCACCAAGGAATTTAATCAGGAATCACACAAGCTTTGGTAAAATTCACCTACCTCACAAAGGCTCTGATAAATTTTATGTTCCCTATGACACCCCTTGTAGCAAGAAAACTATGATATTCTACAATACACATTTTCAATCAGCAGGTAGAATTATATTCAAAATCAAAAGATGTTTTCTGCATCACGGATGTATCAACTGATAGGTACTCAAATATATTAAAAATGTATATAGTCATCCATTAATTTAAAACTTAATTTTCTGTAACTATCAAGAAGCTGAAAGCACCATGAATCTGATAAATAAATTATATATTCTCTGTTTGGACACCTTACTTACACCTTTTATGTTATTGGAAAAAGATAATATCTAACTTTAAGGCAGAAAGTAATTTTCTATGCTGTCCACAGAAAACAAGGAATGCAATTCCCTGCAAGGAACTGTTTGTTTTACACCCCTCTGAAATTAAACATATGCACTGTAAGGTGTGTTTAAATTATATTTTGTAGTATTTTTCCTACAAATTATTTAATCTATTGGAGCAGCTCATTTTGCAAACATGATCCAGGTTTTACCCCCAAACTCTATATATTTTGGTATAATTATTTTTTAAATGTTGGAAATATTACCATTAGTGTCTCCACTGCTTATTTTAAATGTTATTGCTTGTCTTTTCAAAAGCAAACAAAAAGTGCAACGTACTGCTAAGCTCCAAGAGATTTGTACAGAAATGTTCACGTTGCCTCTGAAAGCCTTTAAAACTCTGAACCACAGCCGCATGAGCATTGCTCAGAGTGCAGTGCTGCCCCAAAGCCAGTCACCCTTTTCTATATGTGCTAATAAGTTTGATTTTGGAAGGACAATGTGTACATTCCCCAGACAGGCAAAGTGTGTGTGAAACACGCTAGTCCATGCTGAGCTACTCAGTGAGCTTCAGCAGGGACAGGACAAGCTGAAAATGGCTCTCATCTGTCTTGTGGTCTTTGAGACAGAGCGTTAACTCCTTCACGACCAAAAAAGGATTCTCATTTTGACAGTGGTGCATACAGGAATGAAGAAAAAAAAATGAAGAAAAAAGAACGAATTACCGGTAAATTATTAGCAAGATGATCAAAATTGCATACATTAATTGGATATCATAACTGCTGAAAATGAAAGGCTTGAGGCTATCAAGGAAAAACAATGATTTCCAATTGTATTATTGCCATAATGTTAAATCTTGAAACCACCTAATTCATGCAGTGTATCTTCATTTCAGTGCAATTTAAATACAAAATTAGAAAGTTTCACCACCCAATCAGCATGCATGCACAATTGCAAAATAAACACAGAGATACTCAGCATGGTACAAAGCGGGTTCATTAAAAAGTAGTTCTGTTTCAATGCTTTAAAAGAGAGAGAGAGAGAGAGAAATGAAGGGGGGGGGGGGAGAGAGAGAGAAAGCTGAATGTCCCCTAAGGAGTTAAAACAGGACTACTATATTTTCATGCATCTCCTGCTTTGACAGATGAAAAATGTCAACTGTCCTGTTTTTATTTTCAAGCTTTTGCACTATTCATCTGGTTCATTAGTGCATCTTGCTGCTGCCCCTGACAGCTGCTCGCCCTCTCCTCCCAGCAGCTGAATTTTTCAGGCTAATTTGATCCTCCACACTGAGACGATCGCTAGAATGATTGACTTGCTCCCTGACCTCCAGGGTCTGACTTTCCTGATTAGTATTCTAGGGGTGTCTGAGGGACGAAAGCCCACTGTCTGTCTTCAGGGCTGGTGGCAATGCTCTCCCCCACCACCTCGCTCGCTCATTCTCTTTTTGGGGGGGGGGGAACTGTAAGCCACCAACCTACGACCCTGTAAGGATGCAATTACTGTGCTGAACAATAAAGGAAATGTGTAATATCTACTTTTTCATGTAAAGGTCCATGTAGTGGAAGCATGGCATGTTGATTTTAATTAGTAAAGTCTACCTTGTTGCATATCAATTAACACAGGGTGATTAGAGTATTTTGAATTGTTTTTTTAAGCATTTCCAGAATATTTGAAAGTCTAATTTTCTGACTGTAAAATTAACCTTCAACTACAACAAAAAAGGTAAATAGTTAAGGAAAGAGAGCAATTTTTAACAAACTGTAAAACCAGCTTTCTCCAATCTGGTGTCTTCCAGATGTGTTGTAACTTCAACTTCTAGAATTCCCAAACAGCAACTCTGGGCGTTGCATTCTGAACACATCTAGAAGGCAGCAGGTTGAGGAAATGATGTCCCATAGAACAGCAGTGAATAGAAAGCACACTTAATTTTAAATTCAACTAAAGCCCAAACAAACTGTCAGCTATTAATATTAACATTCGAATAAAACATTAGCTGAAGAATTATTTACTGGGAAGCTATGTAATCTAGGAAAATCTCATGCACATGCAAATATTTTTCTTATTGCCAATTTGAAAAATAATATAAACCAATGGAACTAATATAAGTAACTTAGAAATCCTTAAATGCATTTTATGTTGAATATATTGAGCAAGTCAAGAATAAATTTAAATATTAAATTTGTACCATAATTAAATTACAATATTCATGCTTTTCAATCCTCCTATTATTGGAGCTATATTATATAAAATCTTACTGTTCTGTAAACTGCCCTACAATTATTTATTTTTTATTACAAAACTAAGGGTCCACAAATTCCTATTTACAGAAACAATGGCTGAATGGATTTTGAGTAAGTGAAAACTGAGGGAGTGAAATAAAATTATGCCACTTATAGTGTAACATAACATTTCTTTATTATTTTGCAGCACAATATGCCATTAATGTGCCCCAATCCTTAATTTGTTTGCTAAATTTTAAGGAAGGTAGAAAAATTAAATTCTTTTAAACATGATCTTACTATATAACGATAATTATCTGTCAAAAAATTAGGTAACATGACAACTGTGAGAAAGAAAAGAATAATGTAAATACAAATCCTAGTTACTAATTTCACAAATAGCATAATTATACAAATAGCAGCATTACAGGGAAAAAATTTTTTTTTAAAAATCCCAGTTTAAAATATAATTACTAATAATCTCCAAAAGAATGACCTCATTAAATATTTATTTCTTTTATAATTCGGTCATCAAGTGGTAGTTGAGTTAAGCAATTATATATAGCACTAATCTAGATCAAATAATGCTTTCTGTATACATGAGTCTGAGAGAAAATAATAATTTTAGCACTAATTGTTTTGTTTTGTTTAAAGAAAACCTTGTTATAGTACTCAGAAAATCCTAATATTGTAGGGTGTTTTTTTTCCTTGATAGAGAGTTTTGGTGAATTCTGCTGAGCTGCAATGAAAGTGGTTTGCCACTTCACCTTGCATCTGTATGACAGAAACTTTTCTAGAGAGCATTTGAGTGAAAGACTGCAAGCCAATGGGTAAAATCTTTAGAACTTGTTATAAACATCCAGAAGGTTTGGTAGAATTTGGTTGTCTTGTTGATCTCATTATAATTAATGTTTTACAAGCTAGAATTACAACTACTATAAAGAAACCAAATGAAGGAATATCTTTTCCTGATATTATTTTTTTATAGATCCTTTACCTCTGTATTAAAGTATTAATGGTCTTGTGTTTAGTCAGTTATATACAAATAGACAGCCCCTGATATACCATATAAAAAGGACAGAATACTAGTTTCGATAATCCGATTTAGCAAAGTTTAAAGATAAAGTTTAAGATTCAGAAAACAAAAGTTTAATAATTAAAGAGATGATACTGGTCCATTTCATGTGAAGATAAGTTTTCAATTTCAAATTGCCACCTTGGCTGTTAACCTTGATACTGAAAGATGAAGATTATTTTGAGAAGTATATACCCCAAATTTTACAAATATTTGTATTACATTTTCTTCATATTTTGAGCTAAAGCAAATGTGCAAACTTCACCATATATTATCTGTAAAATGTCAAGATTCTTTGCTTTCACCTAGTACTAAATTATGGAATTAATATTCAATAAAATCATAACACAAGTAGAAAAACACTTTGATCAACAAAACATATCAACAAACTATGCTCATTAAAAATTGACAGTATTACCTCATATAACAGACATCCTAGAGACCAGATATCTGATTTGAAGTTATATCCATTTTCATGGATTCTTTCTGGAGACATATAATAAGGTGTTCCCACTACAAAAAAAATATAAATACATAATAAACAAAAAAATAAATCAACTTCAAGCAATGTATATTCCAACATTTGTCTTGAAAAATTACTATTCAATATTTCAATGCAAAAGAGTAAAGTTCAATAAGTGAAAAAATATTCCAAATAATTTAAGTTTTGTTTTATGAAATTAATTTCATGATAACCTATTTAAAAAGTAGCAAAGTTTCCCAAAATTATCAATAAACCAATTTTTTGGGCAATTGATGATAGATTGATAGAATTATATATGAATATGTTCATTTATGCATCATTTATCAAATAAAAACATATATTGGTTTTATAATTACAAGGGTTTCCCATTTATTTTTATTTCCCTCACTGACTGAAACTTGCTAGACAAGATTTTGGTATGTGTACATCCTGTCTTAAAAGCATAGCCAACTTCCAATTCCATCTTTACATTATTTAAAATAAGCAGAAAAATGTTGTTTTAAATATAAAAGGAAATGGCATCCTCATGTTATTAAGGCAAATCTTTTTTTTAAGGACTTTTTCCTAAAAGTGTGGGTTTATGTGTATGGGGATCTTATATGTCTATCTATCTATAGTTACTTTTAAAACATTCTAATATTTGCCAATTCATAAAACAATAATAAAATGTAGTTAATAGAAACAGAAATGGAAAAACATAAAAAATACAGAAAACTTTAGTAAGGCATATGTCATCCTGTTCTAAGAAATATTTCATATGGGATAGCAACATGAATAACGTCTCTTATAAAGCACATACACCTTGGAATATTGATTCATTATCCCAGTTTCAGTAATAATTTTGTATATATCTGTATAACTATGTACCTAAATTTTATTTCTACATAAGATGAAATGTATTAGAAATTATTTAGATTTCCAAATTGATAACTTTTAAATAAGTATGGAAACATTTCAAATCAAAACACTGCCACAGAACATAACTTGGAATGTACAGGATCTTGAAATATGTTGAATATTCTAGTTGTAAAAAACAATGTTAACTTTAGAATAAACTTTTTTCCTTTGCTTTTCACAGCTTTATAGCAAATCCTCATATCAAGTAATAGAAACTGCAATTTTAGGACCTTTTTCAAAAGCGACAACCTCACACAAAGTAAAAACAGAAATTAAGAGAAAAAAAAACCTACCTCACCAAAACCAAACAAATGAAGTTAACATTTTTGCCTCTCCATTCTTAAATACACTCTTAATTACACATAACCTCATTACACACAGGTGAAGGATCAATAAGTCAACCACACCAACACAGTAGAACCTTTAATTTAAATGCATTTTAAAAACAAGATACAAAAATATACTCTGAATATAAATTGCAAACATACCAAATCAATTAGTCTATTATTTGCATTAAGAATTTATTATCTAAACTTTCAACATTAGAAGCACTTCTGTGAAGCATGATATTGTAATGTAGATATAAACTTTTACATTTACCTAATGGTTATTTATGTGGATTTCAATATAGCATAAGTACCATACCTTTTCTTTCCAGGTAAGCAAAAAGTTGCAACTAAAAGTAATTTCCTTATATCTGGACAGGAAACTGCTATCTAGAAAAAAATCCAATTTAATATTATCTGTGTAGTAAGACTACTCTCAAAGCAGTCTCTGGTCCAATATACTCTGCTTGATCCAGGTGAATCAATGACTGCTGGCAGTTAATGAAGGGACAAGCATTTTTGGAAGAAGGGACCACAGATGGATGATAAGGCACACGGAGAGCAGCTCCTGAATGGTTTGGGGACTGAAAACCTAACCCAAGTGATTCCTAGACTGAGTCTCGTAGTGTCCCGGTGGATATCACTCAAATGTTGTGAAGTAGAAATTATGATTGAAACACTCAGGAAGGGGAAGGATTGTCTATGATTTATCCAAGTTTGCTAGTATTTGCAGGACAGCACTATCCAACTCTAGGCAGAGGGGAGGTGGCTGCCAAAGGTTTTAGAGGACAAGGTAAGAGAGTAGCCCTCAACCTGTTTTCAATGGTCAGACTCAGATAGTGCAGGCAGAACAGCTTCATCTGTAGAATTAACCATCAAGTCAACAACAAGCTGTGGGCAGAGTGACAACATATCAGGTGTTCAGAAAGAAGAACCCTCTCTTCACAGGAACACTGATGGGTGGGCAAGATATGTATAATTGTCCACAACACTGTTTATGTAAATCAGATCTATCTGCATGTCTTTTCTGGTTCACCAACAGTGCAAAACTCTCGTCTGAGCTACAACTAAGCAGACACCATATTTTTTCTTCCGAGCAAGGTCTCATATATGAAGGTAGACAAACGGGTCAACATGCTCATGCTCATCAATACTAAAATTAGGGCACTGACTTAAACTGATTCACTAAATGACAAGAAGCTGCCACATTCAGCAGATCAAAAGGATATAGGCCTCCTAGCTATTTCAAATCCTTTCATATTTTTGATGCTGTGTCAAAAATTCTCCAACAAAGGAGCTCAGAAATTTAAACAATCTGCTGGAATTTAGGATTTATCATTTTGAAAAGGCCACCTAATCCAATACATCTCTACTATGCTGTTGTGTTCTGATTAAACTCTAATCATGCATATTGCTTCAGAACTAGAAAAAATAAGTAGTTCTGATTTCAGTTTAAGAGAATTGTGAGAAAAAAACTTGGCAAAGCTCAGCCTAACAATGAGGTTTACAGGGTCGTACTTTATCAAAAACAAAAATACCTTTTTAACCAATCATTCTCCAAAACCTATTATTACATTAAAGGAGTGAAGATATTGATAATACACAAAGAAGATATTTCAAAATTTAACTCAAAGGGCCCCATCGGTGCTCAAACACTTTTTGCCCGAAGACTGGAAGCTTTATTTGCATGCCAATGGTGTGCTTTGAGGCGGTGAAATGGAGCCACCTCAAAGCGCCCTATCAGCGCTCAAACACTTTTCGCTTGGAGATTGGAAGCTTCTGGAGAATATGATCTCATGCGACTTCAGGCACCCATCCGCTTTTGCAGAGAATGGGTGTCTGAAGTCCCATGAGATCAGGGCACCCAGAAGCTTCCAGTCTGTGCATGAAAAGTGTTTGCATGCCAACGGGAGGCTTGAAGCAACACTGTTTCGCTGCCCCAAAGCCTTCCATCGGCATCCAAACACTTTTTTGCTCCAAGATTGGAAGCCTTTGGAGGAGACTCATCGAAGCTGCCTACTGCTCCAGAAGTGGTAGATACCCTTGGTGAGTCAGAGAAATTTGTCCTGTTCTCCCTCTGCTCTCAATGCTCCACCTTTGGAATGCCAGGAACAGGCAAAGAAACCATGGCAGAGAGACTGGAAAGGAGACAGCTCACTAGATCTTCGCAAGTTAAGTCCGGAAGGCCTGTGGAGACCCAGTGTGGGGGAATAGGCAGGGCGAATTTTGCCATGCCTCTGATTGTTTGTAAGGGTGAATGACTGCTGTGGTGCTGCAACATTCATAACCTTGGGACTGTGCCATAAGTACTTGGGGGGATTATGTTGCAACTTCAAACAGTTGCTAAGTGAACTGTCGTAACTGGGGATTACCTGTACGGTAATAGCAGGAAATCTTGACAAAAGAAGATCTCCTCTTGCTTTAAATCTCACTGCACCAATAAACACATTTCTTGTAGAAATAATAAGTTTCTACCATAGGCAGCATTAATCAAGCATTCAAACCAAAACCAAAAACTGACACATTTGAAAAACTACATTGTTTTGTAAAGTAATCTATTAAAATCCCATTCAACAATTTTGCCATCAAAATCAGTGATAACAAAAACAGCTTAATTTTGAATGAGCATTTTTCAATCCACAGAAATGAAATTTATTTAATAATTAAACATATTTTAATCTATATCAACAGACAGCTGAAATTCTTTTAATTAAAAATACATCAAATAAAAAGTTTGCTGCATATACAGTACTCTAGATATATAACATTAACTTTCACTTTTAATTATACAAAGAAATCTTTCTCACCTAGAGAATGTGCAGCTGTGGTTTTAGAGCTGAAAAATCTTCCCAATCCAAGATCGCCAAGTTTTACTACTCCTGTAGCAGTAATGAATACATTTGCTGGCTTGATATCTATAAGAAAAAACAAAGTACTGTATAATACTATATCTTTAATAGAAAAAAGCCCATTATTAAATATTATATTGTATTATTGTTTGATCAATGTTTGTTTCCTTTTTTAAAAATACAACAAAAATATTTTAAATTATTTGTTTGGTTAAAACACCAAGCTAGAAACCAGGAGTGTAAATTCTAGTTGCGCTTTAGGCATTAAAAGTCAGGTGGGTAAATTTGAGCTAGACAGTCTCTCTCAGTCCACACCATTACACAGAATTGTTGTAGAGGAGGAGGAAGGAGGAGGAGGAAGGTGTATTAGATGATAGGTTCACTGCCTTGGGTTATTTATAAAAACCATAAAGATGGCATAAAAGTATCTAAAAATTATGAGCATTTATATATCTAAATTATATCTGTGACAAGTAAAATACAGTTGAATTTAACATGCAAATTACTAATTAAAATAAATGTGTTTATCCCTGCACTAATTTTAGACTGAAATCCTTTAACCACTTTTTAGGGAATAAATGCTATGAATTCAAGACAACTTGCTTCTGTAAAGAAATGAATTGAATTCCACAATTCTGTTTAGTTTTATAGATAGTGAAAAAATGATGCTTTATGGGTGGTAACAATAACTTTACTAACCATGTATCAGTTTCATGGTGATTATAAGAATAGTCATGATAATACACCTAGTAACATAATTCATTCCCTGAATGTTTTGGGGCATTTCCAAATTTATTTGGACAAATATTTAATTATTAATGAAAGCTATGCTTCTAAATGTTCAAATAAAAAGTTTATGCAAGGGTTGATATAACATCTTAATTAATTTTGAGACCAGATTATGCAACTGTATGGTCTTCTCTATTATTTAACTGTCCACTCAAATTACCTTTGACCTTTCTGTCATGTTCTGAACAGTTGCTTATGTCCAAATATGGAACTCTTCTCTTGAGACACTTGTCTGAAAGCTATCTTAGTTATAAAACAGGATTTAGACTAAGTTGGTTTAATTTAGTTTCTATACAATCTTAAATCATAATGAGGTCATCTTATTAAAGTCAGAGGCAAATGAATTTAACTAACCTACTCTGGATCCACCTCACAGTGACTTTCAACCTCACCAGTATGTACATGTCTTGCTGTCAGAAATTATTTGCTCTTATGTGTATGCTATTTTATAAATAAACAAACTTAATGGCAAAAGGTGAAATATGCATATTTAATACATATTCATGACAAGAGACTCTTATTTCATTGGCTGGACTTCATATCCTTCTTAAAAAATGGTGAAAATTTTCAATCAAATTTTACAAAATAAACTACAGTCCTTTTGAAGCCCTATAGTAGGATGGAGAGGAAATCTTACTTATTCAATTACTGTGACTATATCACACTCTCCAGATATGTTAATAAGTTATTATGACTTGACTCTCATCAAATTTCTGTCCTTGATGACAGTTACCTTAACTACCAATGGATAAAACTGCTCACACCCATGCTGATTTAGATGAAATTTCTATACAAGAGCAATCCATAAGAAATAATAAGATAAATAATAATAATGAATTTTCTCTCTCCATCCAGGGCACCAATGACAAAGAAAAGACAATCTTTGCTGCATCTATGGCCAGTGATGGAGCAATTACAGGAAGTATGCCTCCCTTCTTCCTGCAAAAAAGAAAAGTTCTATCTAAATGCAGGTTGTTGGTTTAAGAGTTATAATCTGGCCTCCATCCACTAGCCACAGATACCATCAAAAGGGCTATTGGATTTTGTATCCATTTACATTACATTCGCACAGACCGAATGTATGAAAATGTATGAAACTGAAAATGTATGAAACTGAAAATGTTTCAGTTTTGGAAGTGTTACCTGTTTTGTATAGGTTGCCCCATGTAATCAAAAGGCAGGGTACAAATCTTAAAGTATGAATCTACCATATATAAAACACCATGCATATGAATGTAGATTACTTATTTTAAGTCCAATGATATTATATACACATAGACATACATGTGTGTAACTGATTGGGGCAGCTGATAAATCTCATTTAAAAAATAAACAAAATATAACTAGAGAACAGAAAATACGTTATTATTATTTTTTTAAATTACATACATAAAAATGTCTTTTAGTTGCCTATTTTAATAAATAATAACAACTGGAAGGGTCTTTGAAGCTCATGTAATATATACTGCAGTCCCTACATTTGTACAACGTAGTTGGGATGAAATGCAATTTATTACCTCGATGCATGACACGACGGGAATGCATATGTTCCAAGGCACTGCACAGCTGAACAAAGTATTTCCAAACTGTCCTTTCCGGGATCAGCCTCTTCTGCTTCTTAAAATGCTTTGAAATAATAAAATAATACTGCAATCTGGATTTGATATTCAGTAATGATGCAGAGGATTATTAAAATGAACAAGCCTTCAGCTTTTCAATCGAGAAATCATTAACACAACTGAGGAGGGAGGACCATGTTTAACAAAGAGAGAGATGGTTCGTCAGGGATGCGCTCTGGATGAAAAGAACAAGTATTCAAGAAAACAGCTTGGACTAAAGGAAAAGTCTGATAGGTCCAGATGAGACTGGGAACTTATGTGTAACTTAAGCTGAACCCTTACTTTCACAGGTGATAAGCCCTCATTTACTTATGTCTATCTTCTCCCCAATTCTAATGAATATAATTAGATATTAGATAATGACTTAGAATAATATGAATGGCATAGGCTTACACAGCTTACACAGTCTCCTCCTGCATTCTTCAGAACAACAGCATGTAAGAAATAAGTTGCTATTTCAATTATTTAATTAGTCATAATTTAACATTGTTTCTGAAACTTAAATTGCAGTTAATCTTAATAATCATTAGTTAAGATTACATAGCGTCATAAACCATGATTTAATCTACACTGCGATTTAAGTCTAGCCAGTGTTGTCCCAATTCTTTTTTGTTTTATATATATTTAATATATATATTGCCCTTCCTCAAAGAAATATACATGGGTTTGCTCCAGTATTTTCCTCTCAACATTCCTGGAGGAACAACTTAAGCTGAAAGAAAAATGCAATTCAATCTGTCTGTATACAAATACCAAAATGATTCTCATTAGATAATATTTAAAGTGCACCTACTTTGGCCACATGTATGTTAATTTACATATGTACAGGATATGTATACATATATTAAGGAAGTGAATGAGACATTAAATGGTGAAAGATCAACTTAACTCAAAAACAAACTAAAATAGGACTATTTGGGAAGCCCATCTGAAACTGAAACGAAAGAAGTTTTGCGATTCAGAATTCAGAAGGACACAGAAAAGTATGTGAAAAACATTTTCCTCAAATTTTCCATTAGGAAAGTGCCAACAGAGAAAAATCTGAAAGTGTAAGGATGGAAGTTGAGACTGTCTGATTATAACTTAGCTTTATTAAGATCTTCAGTAACAGCATTTCAGCAAAGATTATTCCAGTATTCAGTGATTTATTCCAAAAACTTTTGTAAGAATCTATAAGAATCATGAGGATACTTGATTGCTTGGAACTGCTGGATGTTTATGCCTTTTCATTGCTCTCCATCCATCATTTAAGCCATTCCACCCTGCTTTCTATGACTTCAAT
This sequence comes from Sibynophis collaris, assembly GCA_036250565.1. Classification (NCBI taxonomy): domain Eukaryota; kingdom Metazoa; phylum Chordata; class Lepidosauria; order Squamata; family Sibynophiidae; genus Sibynophis; species Sibynophis collaris. The sequence goes on along the minus strand of JANHFK010007758.1, from coordinate 18,104 downwards.
ATTTACTAAGAGGAGCAACAAAGAACCTTGAATTGTTTTTATTCTTTGTAGTTTCCTTTTCCCTGCACCTGGTACAGGCCAGAGCATGATAGATAAGCAATCTAAGGATTGCATTTTGGCCCCTCTTGTTTCACTAGTCAGTTTGGTCTAGTGGTTGAGGCACCAGGAGACTTTGAATTCAGATTCTGCCTTAGGTATTAAAACCAGCTGGGTGACTTTAAATTAGACACTCTCTCTTAGTCCAATTTACCTTATGGGGATGTTGTTGTGACGAAAATAGGAGAAAGGAGTATTATGTATGTTTGCCACTTTATTTATAATAATAATAAAGCAAAAAAAATCTTAAAAAACACACCCTCAAGTAGTTTTCATTCTGGCCCATCAATTTCTTTCTTAACCAATTAAATAAACTAGGCTTTGATCATAATCCAGATCTGAATACAGGTATTACTGATGGTTTGATCAAATTAGCTTTGGAAGCGAATCTCATTATCTTGGCTTGTGGCAAATGAAACATTTATTAATGGGTAAAAGAAAGAATAGTAGAGAGAAAGTTTCATGCAATAGAAAACAGGAAGATGGAAGGTTCAATGTTTTTTTACCCCTCAGTTGCCATTTGAGAGAGCAAGAGAGTGATATTACGGCTGCACTTTCCTTAAGACAAGCAGCAGCATAAAATATTTAAAAGTATTTTATATTTATTTTAATATCATTTCCTTTTACAATTTTTAAAAGCTCAAATGAGGCAATTAAATGCCAGTTCCCTGAATGGTGCCATTGCTGAGACCTGGATTGAATCCAAACAAATTCTGTGAACTGTTGTCCCTATAGCTGAAATTTGCATATCAGAGAATTGTTTGATGTTGACAAGAAGACAGAGACCAGAATTCTTTTTATATACAAGTGAATACACAGCTTCAAGAATATGAATAAAAAGCGTACTTCTTTGTTTTTAAAATTATCCCTGAAGATTTTAGCATGTACATCTAAACAAACGTCCCTAAAAATAACAACCCCTTACAAAATGCTTACCTATCTGGATATCCCATCCCTTGCTTACATCTTTAACAGTATAATATGCACTTCTGCAATTATATCTGTATTCTACTTTGTGTTTATTTGTGTTGGGATATTGCATGCAACACAATCACTATTACCACCACTCAAAATTGGCTATGGTAAATTCCCATTGTGGTAAATCTAGTCACATGGAAATGCAACATCAAATATCCATTTGTTAACCAAATTTCTAAATCTTTATTCGCTTGGAAAATGGAAAATGTTTTTTAAAAAAGATTTGCATGGCTACTTCTTTAACCTGCAAAGAGGAGCTGTTGGATCAGGAGGCAAACATAATTTGAGCCGAAGGAGGCAATTGCATCTTCCTTGAAAGCATGATGAGGAAGAGTTCATTTCCTAACCTGAATCAGAGGCTAAACTTTAGGCAGCTTAGTGACCCAAGCTAACTTGGACAATCATTTGTTCAGTAAATGTTTGAAGTGATGATGGTGCTGAATTAAGAAATTTACAGCCAGTTTTTGAAGTTGTTCCTGTTGCAGCACTCTCACAGTTACCAGGTCACAATTTGGGAGCTTGGCAACCAATGTAGATTTATGAAGTTGCAGCGTCCCACGGTCATGTGATTACCATTTGCAACATTCACTGCCAGCTTCTGATAGGCAAAATCAATGGGAAAGCTGGCAGGAAATTGCAAGTCATAGTCACATCATTTTGCTTAATGACTACATGAAATTTGCTTAATGATAGGAACTGTGTGCTTTCTCGCTTTACACCCGTGTTGCTTAGCAACAGAGTTAGACTGCTTAGCAACAGTCCCAATTACTGTTGTTAATGGAGAACTATCCGTACTTCCATCTTTGTACTTGAGTGGTTACTTGCGATACAGCTAAGAGGAATTCAAAACTGACTGAGCAGAGACAACAACAAAAAATCGGCTTCACTGACTGTGGCAATACAAAATTTAAATGACTATGCCATTTACAACAAACTAAATATAAATATATACATATACATAAAAATATAAATAGAGCACTGCACATCGGAACAACTATACACAAGAACAGTTTTTCCCCGAACACCATCACTCTGCTAAACAAATAATTCCCTCAACACTGTCAAACTATTTACT
>JANHFK010007757.1:22656-36608 GCA_036250565.1 Sibynophis collaris | reverse complement strand
GGGGGGAGGGGGGGGGGCTTCCAGCCTGAAGTAAAAGCCCATAATTTGAAATGGGTACTTTTGGCATGGAAAGTATGCATTTTACCAATAAATACAGAGCTTGTCTACAAAAGACAAAAATTTGATCTAAGCAAGATTAGAAATAATACAATATCTGGAATCAGAGAAAATCACTAATGTTACAAATACCATATTTTAAAAGACTGCACTTTTAAACACACCTATTTACAGAGACAAAATCCCCTTGACTTTAGTCATTACATAAGTATTGTTGCAAAGTATTTGTGTCTAATTAATTTATTTAAACTACTACTACTGAAAAGCATTGCATTTTTTAAAAAGTCCATATGAAAATCTATTTAAAAAATGGATTATACATAGTTGCAAATGAAAATCATTATGATTCCCATATCCCATGATCCCAAGTTAGAAAATTGGTCATAGGAGAAACAAAGAGCAGATAAAGTACTAGATTGTAGCAGTCCTCTCTGATAAATTAGATTTCTAATTCTAAAGGTATCTTACAGGCATAGTTCTACATTGATTTTTTTTAACCACTTTATACTTCTGGTACTTAACTGTGTTGCATATGTAGGGATTGACTCCAAGATTGGATCTAGAGCAGGGGTGTCAAACTCGTGGCCTGTGGGCCGGATGCGTCACCTGCTGGCCCCACCCCCGCCCAGTTTAGCAAAGGGGAAAAAAGTCCCGATACGTCACGTAACGCTGTGGGTTTGACATCCCTGATCTAGAGCATTATTTAATTTAGACCTGAAAATCTACAGCAAAATTATATAAAAACATATACTATGGTAACACCAACCTGTTCGTGTAAAAATGTCACTAGCTTTGCCACTGTCATTGATCAGCAAGTTGTTACATATTTTATACTCTGCAAAAAAAAACCCTAACATTATTATGTATTTATTCTTGAGTTCATGCTATTGTGGTATGATTGATGCAACCACTCAAGCAAATTATTTAGGAAAACTTCAGCCCAACTCACAGCAGGTCTGTTAGTCAAAATTAGAGCAAGTCACTACAGAAAAGTTGCTTGAAGAATTTAATTTGCCAGTGATTTCACTTCTTTCAATCTTCTACCACTCAGTTATGGGACTTATTTAATTTAGAGGACATTAAAAACCTATCAGGACATTTGAGATGTTTCCAGATGAAGACATCAGAGAGAAGGGAACAAGAAATGCTCAACTGCTCTTCAATCTGTGCTTCAGCCTTTCAGACAGAGGCAACGGACTCTCAAGCCACATATTCAGATCACTTCTGGGCTCCTGAAGAGAAGGATCGAATCCACATTTGGAGAGACTTGGAGACTTGGAGAGAGGTAGAAGCAGACGTTCTTCTGTGGGCAAATCAGTGTTGAGTATTTTAAGAGCATGCTCAACTTTCCCTTTTGATTCTGGCTGAATCTCAAATGCCAATTTCTTGTTGTCCCTTTTGCCAATGCACTTGTCCTTCAGCTGAACCGTATGACTCTTTCTTTGCTGTTTTGGGATCCTATGACCCTTCCACCTGCCCTCCACATTTTCACTATCACTGTCCTCAGTATGATAACTATTTTGGCACACACTCTTCTTAAAGGAGTTTTTCATGATTCTTGGCACAGATTTATCCCCGATCTGACAGTTATCTAGGACTTTATTTGACCTAGAGGGCAAAATTTGCTGTTTGTTTTCTAAGCGACTCACTTTTAGCATTTCAGTGCACTGCCTCAAAGAACTTGCATTTGGTGGTTCCTTATAACTTTGGAGATCGTCTCTATAGCTCTCTAAGCTTAGCCCCCGCAAATGTTTTTCTAGTAACATCACATTTTCAATTTCCTGAATGCTGTCAGGAGATGAAAATTCCCCTCTAGGGTTAGAAGTTCTCTTTATTTGTTCTTGCAATTGTGCGGCATTTAACAAAGGCACATTTTTAGCTTTGGGGAAAGCTTCCAAACTTTCCATAGCAGCTCGATCTTTTAAAGACAAATCATTCTTCTCTTTAGGAAAGCCTGTGACCAGATTGGGATTGTGTTGTGCAGAATCTGAATGCTGCATGAGGATATTGGATACTGCTTTACTCTGTGGTGGAGAGCACTGCTTTAAAGAATTTTTGCCTAGGCCAGACTCAGATTCTGAATACCAAGGAAGATTAACATTTCTTGGAGAAATGCTGAAGGATGTCCCTTCCCAGTCAATGCCACTTAGCTGCAGATCAGTATTTGGAGAATAAGCTATAGGCTCCTTAACAAATAATTTTGTTTGTGAGATTAAAGAATTAGAAGGTTTATATTCATTTTCTGGATTTTGTGAAGCAAAAAAGAAGTCACTTGGCTTTCCTAATGCAGTAGAAATATCTGCAGAGTCTGAAAAACACAGAGATTCACTGCTCTTTTTTGGAAATTTTTGCAGTTCAAAAACAGGCCTAAAATCAGATTTTGAAACTTGGCTGAGAATGTTTTCACGTGCAGGTTGCAAGTTCAGGTCAGAAAAAGTATCTTCTACTTTGCTGTCCCCTGCTAAGCATTCTTTCACTTTACTTTTCTTCTTACCTAAGGCAACAACAACAAATGTTAAGAACATCTTGTTAAAAACTATTTTTCAAAATGAGATATGAAGTTAAAAAAAGCACCGTGTTTTGGATTTTATAATCAGGCAATTGTGGGAGAAGTGGGTAAGCTAAATGGCTACGTTAAAATCTAACTAGGATGCAGAAAATTCTGTAGAACTGGCAATTTGACAAGCATATAAGTGACTATTTAAGATATAAAACATAATAAAACAAAACATGCAATGTTTTCAGCTTACTTTTCTTTTTTTCTTTGCCAATTTTCAACGTCTCCATTTGATACAAAGCGACCATTTCAGGATAGGCAGCCTCAAATAGCGTTGACTCTTCTATTGTTATTAGAAAGGGATCTGCAGGCTGATCCTCAGTTGCAGCAGAGTAATGATCTGGAAAAATGAAGTAGAGGCAGATAAACATACTTTTACTAGGTAACTACAGATGATTCCTTTAATTGCCATTTTCATACTCACTCCTTTAGAAAAAGGAACATATAAAATAACTGTTTCTTTGGGACTGGAATCTGTATCCTGAAGAAACGGTTATGAACTGAGGCTCCCATGTGCAAACCCTTACTGCAGACTCTCCTTCTTAATTTACATGCAGTCCACAAATATCTGTCCCTGTGTTTTGACAAATTTTTCACACAGTCATATTTGTGCACCCTACCTACAGCATGATGGAAGACTGATTTCGCCTTATGAGAAATGATATTGTAACTGTACAATGTACAGGGCAGGTAATATATGCCTGGAAAACCAAGAAAAAGAAATTCTCGTTTTAAATGCTGTCATTTTCCATTCTGCATATGAAATTTTCATATAAAAAGTTAGATCGGTCATTCATTGTCAGCTGGCAGATGGTCTCAAGAATTTTAGAAGGAAAAAATTCTCAGTTCTATCTATAGAAAGTCAGAAGTGAACCTGGGGTTACTAGGCTACAGAAACCTGTACCAAGAAAGGGGCAAAGCCAGAATGCCTATATGAATTTAATTTCAAAGCAGTCATTTTATGGAGAACAAAGGCTCCTAAATCCAATTTTGTCATTATTGTGTGTTTTTATTTCTATTATAGTTTCATTTAATTTAATATTTACACATTGTTAAAACAGGCCTCATACATTTGTTTCTTTGTATCCAACCTTTATTATTTTTACAAAGAACTCAAGTATAAAAAATACATTTTCCTCCTCCTATTTTCCTCACAATAAAAGCCCTATGAGGTGAGTTATGCTGAGTGACTGGCCCAAAGTCACATAACTGGCTTTCATGGCTAAGGCACGACTTGAACTCATAGATTCCTACTTTCTAGCAGAAATCTACTAGACAAAATTGGCTCTGGTTGGGCTGATGTTGAAAGGACAAAAACTGAAACCCTTTATTGGTGACTTTGGGCCAGTCATTTTCTCTCAGCACAATCCATCTTCAAAAGCTGTTGTGAAGAAAAATTGCTTCATCTTCTCCCCAAGCATCAGATAGTGAGAGATAACTCTCCCAAACATAATGGTTCTATTTCAATATCATACTGAATGCTGATAAATTTGTCTTTCACTATAAATTTGTCACGAAAGATTGTAACGATTTAAACTAATATCCATAACGACACATGCAAAATAATCTGAAACAAGAAGATATATGTCTGTGCATAGGCTGTACAAGTAGCCCTTGATCTATGACCACGGTTGAACTTATATTGCTAAGTGAACCATTTGTTAAGTGAGTTTTGCCTCGTTTTACGACCTTTCTGTTCGTAAGTGTTGTTAAGTGAATCATTGCAGTTAAATTAGTAATGTGATGATTAAGTGAATCTGGCTTCCCCATTTAGTTTGCTTGTCAGAAGGTTGCAAAAGAGGACCACATGATCCAGGGACGCTGCAATCATAAATAAGTACCAGTTGCCAAGCATCCAAATTTTAATTACTTGACTGTGGGGATGCTGCAACAGTTGTAAGTGTGGAAAATGGCCATAAATCACTTTTTTTCAGTGCTGTTGTAACTCTGAATGGTCACTAAACAAACTATTGTAAGTCGAGGACTACGTGTACTATGCATGAAGAAGTATTATATTTCTATTTCTCAACCTGCCCACCTCTTAAGCGATTTCTTACTCCAGTGTTAAGTTGTACTGGAAAGCACCCTTCTGGTATGCCGAGTGATGAGTACTAACCTGGCTTTTGCCATGCAATTTCAAAACAGGGAATTCCATTTCTAATCCGTGTCTTGATTATCCTGTAGAAACGAAAGTTAAGAATGTCCTAATATTTTAAAGACAGTGTGTAAAAATGAAATCAGGCATTTAAGAAGCCACCATGTTTGACCATTCTGTGGATAAGGGCTGCTCCCATGGTTCTTTACTATTTTGTGGCTATTCCCATGAGTTGGAATAACCTACAATTGTGCGGGAAACATGTACCATTTCTCTTTGCCTTCTAATCAATCCTAGTCAGCCATATCTCTCTCATAATCATGATGACTATACAGTTGTAGTAATGTGTGTCAAATAGCATGAGAGAGCATGATAAAGAAGAGGTTCCCATATGCCTGGTTTGCGTAGGATGCCCCTAGAAACAGGGAGACAATGCAATTATTATCTTTGCATTGTTCAGTGTTGATAACTTAAAACCTGACTACCATTAACTTGCACTTCCTTCCACGTTCTGTAAATGCCACTTTAAGGCTACCTCAGATCAGTGTTCCATAGGCAAAGGATGATAGCCACAACCCACACATTCAGGAAGATTATTTATGTTAGTTCACATGGCCGAGCAGGATAAATATGAGTTGTGCTCTATGTTTCCTTACATAGATAGAGTCGTGGTGACACAGTGGTTAGAATGCAGTATTGCAGGCTGATTCTACCGACTGCCAGCAGTTTGATTCTCACTGGCTGAAGGTTGACTCTTCCATCCTTCCAAGGTGGGTAAAATGAGGACCCAGATTGTTGGGGGCAATATGCTGACATTTGTAAACTGCTCAGAGAGTGCTGTAAAGCACTATGAAATGGTATATAAATCTACGTGCTAGTGCTAGATGAAGGGCTTCTTCTTTGAGGTCCCCCTAGACGTTCTTTCCTGCTCAGTGTGTCTCGCTGCTGGGATCACTGTGGACAGAAGCCTTTAACTTGCTTCCTTTAGCGGTCTTTTGGAAAATGGGCCAGAATCCAAAAACTCATGCTGATACTGTACAATTTCTAATCTTTGAACTGTAACCCTCAGCAGTTTCAAATGCTGTTTTGAATTGTGGAATATTTTTTTCTTGAATCTACGTAATGTATTTCAACAGACACACCAGGGAGTCTTAGCTATATCAACAGCATGTTAACCCCACAGGTGGCATTCCTGGATTAAGGCAACAACCAACCACAAAGGGAGAGATGGTTTTTGGAACTAATTATAGAACTAATTACCTCACTTGCTGTTTTAAAGCACAGTTAAACAGACATTTGTCAAGGTGTTTCATTTGGACCCCTGCCCTGATCAGCAGGTTGACGACCTAAATAATTCCTTCTAATTTTCAATATTTGCTCCTGATAACACTATGCAGTATGGAGGCCATTTTGTTCGAAAATGAAAAATGCAGAATCAGGAGGAGAGGCACAGAACAAAAATATTTTCCACTTCCAGTGACAGATATAAAGCAAAACAAAGGGTGAATTCTAATTAAATTATAAATTGAGTTACCGCAGGGCCTGCAGCTGCTTTGGATCAGTATGGCCAGACTTCTTTCTGTTCATGTCATAGTAAGTCAGAAGGCTACACAATTTCTCACAGGCGTACTGCTCGGTCCAGTTCATTTTCTTGACAGCAAACCTCTATTTGAAACATGTTGGGAAATCACAAATACAACACAGATGGAAATGTATCTATTGAACAGCAGCAGCACTGATTCTCCCTGAAGACTTGACGCATTTAGTTTGAAATGTCACGAACTTTTTAAAAATGTCACAAGGACAGAACAGTCACCTCAAAGTAATTTCCAAGCCAAGTAGACGTACAAATATAAAGCAGGGAAAACCAAGAGGGCTGTCTGAGGACAACCAGACTGCAAAATCTACTGAAGCGTGTTCCCAAACACATGTCCTCTAAATTGGCCACAAGTCAGTACAGATAGAAATAATAGTACCCCAAGTGTCAGGAAATCTGAGTTGGGGGAAAGCTGTTATCTTTACCAGAGAGATTTCAGGCTGGCTGAGAATTTTCTCTTCTCTAACCTTCATTTTATTCAGGTTAAGCTGAAACCTGGCGGGCTCCAGAGCCCTCAGAGAGATACCTTGAAACTGATTCTCTCCCATGTTATTTCGCTTGTTCAAAGCTTGTTCTTCTCCTTCCATAGCTAAACTTCCTTGTCTTTCATCCCCAACTCCATTCATTTTGACTAATGGTGGGATTCAAATTTTTTTACTGCAGGTTCTGTGGGCGTGGCAGGGGGAGGATACTGTAAAAGCTCCATTCCCTCCCCACTCCAGGGGAAGACTACAACAAAATCCCCATTTCCTCCCAAGCAGCTGGGACTTGGGAGGCGGCGAATAGATGGGGCGGGGCCAGTCAGAGATGGTATTTATTGGTTCTCTAACTCAAAATTTCCGCTACCGCTTCTCCAGAACTGGTCAGAACCTGCTGACCACCTCTGATTTTGACCTATATCTATTTAATGATTATAGGAGCAGCCATATAAAGTATTTAAATAAAGGAATACATAACATATGTACAGAGACTTTCAACTGTTGACATTAAGGAAGAAGTCCTCTAGTCAAAGAAATCACACCTGCTCCAATACACTTACCTTGGAATATGACCTACAAATGTCATATCTGGGTATTTACCTGAAACTGGGGATATTGACATACCTCAGTATAATTCCATCAGCACAAACCAAAGCAGTTACCTCCCTGCTTGTTTATGTGGTAGAACAGCATGCAGTTCTACACTGAAAGCAATTTCCCAGAAAGGGATCAGCTCCCCTTCACTGCATGTCTTAAAGCAGAGGCTGTACAGCCATCTCTTGGGGATGTTTTAATTTGGTTTCCTTTACCAAGAGAAGGATGATCTTAATGGACTAAACTGTATTCAATACTGAGAACATTTTAGCATGCAAGGTATAGTGTCTTAATACATACTTGAAAAGATAATAAATTTGGCCTTTGGCACCCGTTTAATTTCACTGGTTTGTCTTTGCTGATGAGATATTCATGGATAACCTTAGCAGAGAAAAAGGGAAAAAAATTAAGACATTTATTATTTATCTTATTTATAGAATAAGACACTTGAGGGAGATAGTTATAGGTTAAGTGATTCTATTTATGCATGCATGCATGCATGACTTGTAAAATTACCTCAGGAAAGGGAAAACCTTCACATGCCTTGGCTTTTCTGTAAATAAAATATATACACATCTCAGACCTATAAACATCATAGAGGTCTTCCTGAAACAATTCAGAGCAAATTATATGGAAGCACACCTACTTTTTAATACCTTCCTCCACTAAGCTCTGTTGCTGCTCTGACTGAGAAGAGTGCCAGTCACAGGGGCAGCAGTAGTTAGTATCCTGGGGCTCACAGTATCCCACACTACCACAGATATGACATCCCAGGTCCTCATGATCTTTATAAGAACCTACAAGAAAAAGGAAAGAGGATTACAGTCTAAATATTTTTTTAACAAGACAAATCTGTCCCATTTTTGTGTGTGTAATATATTTATATTGTATATAATGCAGGGATGAAATCCAGCAGGTTCTGACAGGTTCTGGAGAACGGTAGCGGAATTTTGAGTAGTCTGGAGAACCGGCAAATACCACCTCTGGCTGGCCCCCGAGTGGAGTGGGAATGGAGATTTTGCAATATCCTTCCCTTGCCACACCCACCAAGCCATGCCCAGAAAGCCACACCCACAGAACTGGTAGCAAAACAAATTGGATTTCACCACTGATATAATGCATGTATAATGGCAGAAATTAAGTGCACCTTTCCTTGTGCAAGCAAAAGAAATGATGACATCTTTATTTATTTGACCTAGAATCCAGTTTAATTTAGGATGGGTAGGATACATAGTGCTTCCTCCTCCTTTCCCTACAATAACTCTTCTATAAGGTAGGTGAGGTTGAGGAAAAGTAACGGGCCCAAAGACACTCAGTGACCTTCCCTGACGGAAGGTAGCTTAGACATTGATCACCTACTCTTAGTCTAATAACTCTACCACTACACTATACTACCCTGTTTATGGGAACAAAATGTTACCAGTGAAGCCAAAACTTTTCAATTTAATCAAGTGGGTTCACATAATGGCTTGCTTGGTTTGGGCTTAGATGCTGTTGAACGTAGCTACTGTAGCTTATAAATCATGCTTTAGGCTAGGACATTTATTCCTCCAGACCAGTTGAAACAGTTGCTAGTGAACAGTCGTCTTTCTGATGTGGCATATGGACTATACGACTAAATACAATAATTATGTTAATTTTTTATATTTAAAATAAAAGGGTTGTATTGGTCATTGTTCTGAGCTCCTTTGCTTTCTGAAGTAAGAGTCTTACCATACTTATGAGAGTATTCAAATAAATAAACATCTGCTTCATTCAAATATATGAATTAGCAATGAGTTATTATTTCATTTGTGAGATTCAACAAATTACGATTAAGCCGATAATGGCTCAGATTGGTGTGAAAATCCAACTAATAATTCAGATACAAAGTTAAAGAGAAATTTTATTTTTTCTGCCAAAGTATCTGAATGTTTATCAACTCAGGAAACTTTTTGTGACATTTATTTATTTGACTTTGACTTTTTTTTTAACATAATTTAACCTACAGTTTTGTACTATTTGAAGCACAGCTTTTTCCATGCATCTGGATAATATATTATTCCATTTTCTAGTCTGAGGGAAATAGAAGTTTATTCTTTTACCTGAAATTGATTTGTGCTTGCTCTGCAAACAAGTGTTTGATAGTCAAATGAGAGGAGGAGAGAATTCGTTTACTCAAAGGTAACTAGAAGTTTACTTTTGTAGTTCCATACCATTTTAGCATTACAAGTCTTGTTAATTCACAATTCTACTGTATGGCGACAGGCATAAAACTATAGCTTATTCTTGATTAGGCAGGAGCCCAACAGTTTGCTGCAGCATCTGACAAGTATGTAAAGTCCAAATCAATTCTACCACCCTGCTTTGACCAGGGGCTGTAATTTTTTTCTTTTCAGCAGACAGGACATGGTGATCACAGCTCATCATCATGATAACCTATCAGTCTTTACACACCAGGGTGCCCAATTCAAAGGGAAACTTCAATACACGGAATCTATTTTCTTTTCTGTTTTTAACAGTTTATTTATATATTTTCACATTACATGCATAAGTGCTTAATGAACAACACATTGTCTGGATCGTTTTATTCATACGTAGTAATACTTTTCCCACTCCTAATTTCTACCTTTGCTATCCAATCATTTGTAAAACAAGCCCCATGTTCAAAAATACTTTGTGTCTTTCTTTTATTTTTAGTGCCAATCTGTCCATTTCTGCAGAGTCTAAATTTTTTTAAAATTACATCTTCCTCTGTAGGTGTTTCCTCATTTTTCCAGTACTATGCAAATACAATTCTTGCTGCTGCCAAAACATATAATATTAAGTATAGGTTCCCTTTATCATACTTTTCTGGTATTATGCCTAACAAAAATATTTCAGGCTTATAATATATATGTTGCTTTAACGTTTTTTCTCACTATGTATGTATATTTGTCCAATATTTCTTTGCCCTTTACACATGTCCACCACATATGATTAATACGTCCCTGGTGTCTGGTTACATTTTCACGGAATCTGTTTTCTGAAGCCAAGAGCTGACTCACCTGGATGATGGCACACAGAACAGTGAAGGGGTTTTTTAGCTGTCGATACTGGGACTTCACCCAATTGGAAATGGTCTTTCCAGGACTCAAATCTAAAACAATATTGAAATGGTGATGAATGTATAGTGCTGAGAAATAATCCCAACTCTGCATGCGATGTATATACGTGCACACATTACAAATCTGAATCTCATGTGAGGAATTTGCTCCCTAAAAGAAAAGGGAGAAAATACGGAACACAATTTAAAAATAACATACCTTTTCAGTAAGCTCTGTCCTTTCAAAGTTTTGATCAACTTTAAAGCCTGTTCTTTTCCTACTCCAGGAACTCCCTTTGAGAAACAAGAGAAGTATTTTGATAGTTTAGATAAATGTACTGAAGTATACACTATTGTTTCTAAACTACATGACTTTCATTCAAACTATGAAACAATAAATAATTGGGCAAACATTATTAAGACATGTGGCCGTTTAGGTGAGTATTTTTTTACAGTACAGGTAGTCCTCGACTTACAACAGTTCATTTAGTAACCATTCAAAGTTACAATGGCACGGACAAAAGTGACTTATGACCATTTTTCACACTTATGGCCTTGGTAGCAGCCTAGTGGTGGGTTCCACTTACCTTCGCTACCGGTTCAGAACCAGGAGCGCATGCATTGCTCGTGCGTGGCGCTTCTGCGCATGCACAGAGCGTCCGTGATGACATCAGGGCAGGTGGGTGGAGCCTTCCACCACTGCCACTACCGGTTCACCCGATCTGGGGCGAACCTGTACAAACCCACCACTGTAGCAGCCCCATGATCATGTGATGCAGGAACTGGATATGTCTAGTTTAATGAAAAGAAGGACTAGGGGAGATATGATAGCAGTCTTCCAATATCTCAGGGGCTGCCACAGAGAAGAGGGGGTCAAGTTAGTCTCCAAAGCGCCTGTAGGCAGGACAAGAAGCAACGGGTGGAAATTAAACAAGGAGAGAATCAACCTAGAACTAAGGAGGAATTTCCTGAGTGAGAACAATAAATCAGTGGAACGACTCGCTTCCAGAAGTTTCGGTGCTCCATCACTGGAGGTTTTAAAGAAGAGATTGGTCAACTATTTGTCTGAAATTTTATAGGGTTTTCTGCTTCTGCAGGGGATTGGACTAGAAGACCTCCAAGGCCCCTTCCAGTCCTGTTATTCTGTTCTGTTATTCTGTTCGATTAAGTATCTTGTACAGCCGCCATGCTGCGGGAGTTTATTTATGTCTTAACCCCAAGAAATTCTGGTTGATGGCCACAAGATCAGGTGTCTGGAGGCTAAATCATACGATGGATAGGTAAGGGAACTACGGTAGGTATGTTTAGCCTAATGAGGAAAAGGCTCAGTGGAGACATGATAGCTGTCTTGCAGTAGTTGAGGGTCTGCCTCCAAGAAGTGGGGGTCGATTTATTCTGCGTATCATTTAAAAGCAGGACAAGAAGCAATGGGTGGAAACTAATCAAGGAGAGGAGCAACCTAGAACTAAGGAGAAATTTCCTGACAATGAGAACCATTAATCAATGGAACAACTTGCCTCCAGAAGTTGTGAATGCTCCAAAATTGGAGGTTTTTAAGAAGAGATTGGACAACCATTTATCTGAAATGGTATAGCGCTTCCTGCCAGAGCAGGAGGTTGGACTAGAAGACCTCCAAGGTCCCTTACAACTCTGTTATTCTGAATTCTGTTCTTACATCTTTTTTTCCTTGGCGAAAAACTGAAACAGGGGGGTGTAAGATATGCTTGCCCTCATATTCGGTGCTGCTTTCTTTGAATGTTTGCCGTTTTATCTTTGATAACATTCCCTGTGTTTTATTTCTCCTCTCGTTAATGGTATTGTGACAATATAGCTGACGGCTTTTTAAAAATTTATGCTATTTGTGCCTTCCCAGGCATATCCTTTTTCTGGGGATGCTTTCTTTCCCATATCGGGCTCTCACTGATTTTCTCAGTGACAATTCCTTGCATGTAAGCAAGAGACCTTTTATGCTGGAGGGAGCTTTAAGGGGGGATTAGGTGAGAATGTTGTGTCGGGGGGGAAATAGGTATTGGAGCTGGAGAGAGAGAGAGAGAAAGAGAAGACAGGAAGAAAAGAGAGAGAGAGAGAGAAGAGTGAGAGAGGAGAGAGGAGACAGAGAGAAAAGAGGGAGAGAAGAGGAGAGAGAGAGAGAGAGAATAGATGGAGAAAAGAGAGAGAGAAAAGAGGGAGAGGGAGAGAGAGAAAAGAGAAGAGAGAGAAGAGAGAGAAAAGACAGAGAGGAAGAAAAGAGACAGAGAGAGAGGAGAGAGAGAAAAGATAGAGAGGAGAGAGAAGAGAGAGAGAAGAGAGAGACAGAGAGAAAAGAGAGAGAGAGAGAATAGATAGAGCAAAGAGAGAGAGAAAAGAGGGAGAGGGAGAGAGAGAAAATAGAGAGAGAAGGGAGAGAGATGAGAGAAAGGAGAGGGAGAGAGAAAAGAGTGCGAGAGGAGAGAGAGAGGAGGGAGAGAGGAGAGAGAGAGAAGAGAGAGAGAAGAGGGAGAGAGAAGAGAGAAAGAGGAGAGGGAGAGGAGAGAGAGAGGAGGTAGATAGAAGAAAGAGAGAGGAGACCGAGAAAGAAAAGAGAGAAGAGAAAGAAAGAGAGAGAGGAGGAAGAGAGAGAAAAGAGAGACAGAGAGACAGATAGAAAAGAGTGCAAGAGGAGGGAGAGAGAGGAGAGAGAGACAGAGGAGAGAGAGAGAAAAGAGAGAGGAGAGAAAGATATTGATAAATGACAGATAGAGAGAATGTATTACCACTGACCTGCTCAGCTCAGTTAGAGAGTGGAGTATGGCCACATAGGAGGATTGAGGTTGAATGATGGTTACTGACTGCATGATGCCACAGCAATTTGAAAAACTCAGCTTCCATTTTAAAGCAATGTTTCTAGTCCTGGTGGCTGCAGATTTATCAGAATGGTACTTAAGGTTTCAGAGTGAGAGATATGGAGGAGATCATATATGTTATGTCATGTCATGCTCTTCCTACCTTCCTAGAAAACAAGGGAAATTCCTTTTTTTTTTACTGGGTGAAATTTGTGTTATGTTGTTTTTAGTTATACTGACCACAAGGAGGCAGTATGTGACTGATTACCTCCTTCTAGGGACTCATCAGATATACATAGCCTGATCTTTCCCAGGAGGTCTTCTTCTATCAGGTCTTTTCCATGAGATCTTTTCTATGGTGTTTTCTATGAATTCTATGAGGATTCCTTGCATGGGAATTGAACTCGCAGACTGCACTTTAACTGATTATATATAAAGTATTAGCTTTAGGTGCTGTCCAGGTCCTGGTGGTCCATGGTGTTGCAGGAAGGAATATATAGGGAATGGCAGACTCTACCTCACCACCCCTGATCTCTGCTCTCTACCTGTCCTTCTTTCTTTCTTTTTTGGTAATCATTTGGTGGTATTTCTTATTTATTTTATTGTTCTGTTATCTTTCTTCTTCTTCTTCTTCTTCTTCTTCTTCTTCTTCTTCTTCTTCTTCTTCTTCTTCTTCTTCTTCTTCTT
>JANHFK010007753.1:0-13264 GCA_036250565.1 Sibynophis collaris | reverse complement strand
CTGTTTTCTTCTGAAACTTTTTCTTTTCTTGGATTTATCCATGGTTGGCCTATCGGGGGTTGAAAAGCTCAATAAATAACATGCTGGCAGGTGTCGCACATTGGTGGTTGTGACACATATTTTGAGGGACAGAGGGCTGCAGCAGAGCGGTGAAAGAGCCACATGTGGCTCCAGAGCCACAGGCTGCTGACCCTTGGGTTAGGGCTTATTTAACAAAGAGACAGAAAAGTGAAACAGTCACACCTGAGTTGCAGGAAAAGAGGAACAGATGCTATCTAGGAAGAAGCCCAACCCAGCTCGGCTCCTGGAGGGCAATTCTAAAACCAGGGTCTCTTGGCATCTTGGCACTAAGATCCCACCAGAAAGGCAGCTGTGAGACCCCCTGCAAGTTAAAAGCTCTTTGCAAGGCCTTATTCGGAAGGGATGTGGGAGGCCTGAGGATTTCGTATTTTCCCAGGTGGGCCATGGGGCCAGAACTAGGTTACCTGTTCGGGTTGATTTGGCGGAATGATTCAGTTCCCGGCCTGGGACTGCCACGCACTGGCCTTTCTCGTTCAGCCTCTGCAACACGATCGCTTCCATCTTGTCTCCCGGCATGTTTGACCTACCGGAATCATCCAATGCGGGAAGAAAGTAAGACTTTTCAGGTGGGTCCACTCGCCTCTCAGCCCAGCTTCCTCCTGAGTCCCCAGGTGGGAGGCCAGGTGCAAGCCAGCCAAGGAAAACCCTACGCAATGCACACACACACCCTTTCAATATGTTGCATCTCTCTCTCTCTCTCACACACACACACAAACTCAACCAGAAGAGTGGGAGGGGGTACTTCTGAGAGCTTCCTCCCCCCAACACATCCCTTTCCCTCCCCACAGACTTACAGTCCCGAGAGGAGGTCTGTCTCCCCTTTGGGGCAGGTTCCCACTTCCTGAAGATGAGAGATGCCACCAGCTCCATCTGCAAGAATCTGCCGTATCAGATCTTCATCTGTTATGGGAAGAACAAACCGAGTTCTCAGGGCGAATGGAACCTCTGATGGGTGTTGTGGACTGGAGGGTGTGTGTGTGTGTGTGTTATTTGTGTGGCAATGGCATGGTCTGTCTTCCTACTAGGTTCACAAGACCAAGCGTTCCACCATGCCAACAGAAGGCATTGCACAATTGCTGGGAAGGGAGCCCTCCCCTGTGAAACACAATGTCCTCCCAGCCGTAGTGAGCAGGGGCAGGTCAACCTCTCTGGGCCCTGCGGGGAAAACCCTATGGGAAATTTGTGAGGGGAGGGAGGAATGATCAAGACACTTGACCATGTCTTCTCCACTCTGATAGAGAGAAGTTCCCCGAGGATGGACTCCAGCACAAGTCCAAAAGCTCAGAAGACTAAACCTCTGGTCCCTGGTTACTGACCCAGATTGGATTCTGCAACATTATCCTGGGACACGTAGATTCACCTTCTGTCAGGCCTGGCCCAGTCTACTCTCGCAGGAAAGTGAGACTCATGACTCCATTTAGTTGAAGCAAAAGGACTTTTACTGAAAGAAACTGGTTGCAGTATAAAGTCCTTTTGCTTCAACTAAATGGAGTCACAGGTCTCACTTTCCTGAGAGAGT
Source organism: Sibynophis collaris (assembly GCA_036250565.1). Lineage (NCBI taxonomy): Eukaryota > Metazoa > Chordata > Lepidosauria > Squamata > Sibynophiidae > Sibynophis > Sibynophis collaris. The sequence continues at coordinate 11,664 of JANHFK010007753.1, read as the reverse complement.
AGACTGGGGCAGGCCTGACAGAAGGCGGAATCTGGTGTTCCCGCCCAAAATACAAAGCAATCCTTCTCCCCACAATAGGTTACAGCTCTCAAAGGCATCCGAGTAGGTTGTGTTAAGTTGGGTGAGAGCTGGTTTAATGTCAACGGTCCGACTAGCGAACCCCAAAGAAGGAGACACTCTCTGAATTCCCCAAAGTATAACTTTATTGGATACACCATCTTGGAACTGCAGAAGTAAAACCAGCTCTGGTTTTCCCGCTCAAAACTTCCCTTAGTTAAGCAATAGATTCACTTTCTCCCGATCTCTGGGAGACAATGGTCCAATTATAAGACTTCCTTTTGTTATGGGAACAGTCCATGTCTCTGCCTAACACCTGAGGCAGTGACCATGGCGAGGTTCAAGCTTTCACTGTCTGAATGAAAGCTTAGCATTCCATTTGACCCCCCCCCTCCCTCCTCCCACCTGAATGGCAAGATGAAAAGCGATAGAAGCTCAGAAGAAGTGAAGCGTTTCAATCTTGACACAGTCCCCCAGTCAGCCAATGTGATGCCGGCAAGATGTTTTGAGAAACTCTGAGGTGTCAAACTGGGAACATTCCTTTCTCAGGGCAAATGGCCTTGAAGATCCTGGTAGAAGCCGGTTTGGTGATCTGGCTTCCTTCATTGTTCCCATGTTTGAAGTTATAGTAGTAGCACCCAATAAACCCTCGTCCTCCCTTCCCCCCTCCTGCCTTTATGGCAGGGCAATGGCAAGGCACCAAGCCGGTGATGGTGAACCTGATATCTTCATTCATGTCTCCTCTGCACAAACTGGTCTGCAAGTTCCTCTTTAAGTCCTCTGGGTGTCCCTGTCATCCCAGTCAGAGGGATCCTCCTTCCCTCCCTCCCTCTTTCTTTCCTTCCAGCCTGAGAGGTTGGGGGGAGAACCGCTAACCCGTTTTGGCCTGGTCTCCTGATACGGGAGGAATCTCTCTCCTGAGGCTTCTGGAAGCTCTTAGCAGGCCCAGGTGAAACAGGACAGCCCACTGCACTCAATACGGCTTGATTTGGCTTAGCAAGGTTTCAACAAACCGGCATTTTAAAACCTTGGTTTAGCGGTGGGTGTGAATCACATGTGAAAGCTCAGAGTTTTTCCTGGCTCTACATTGCAAAGCGCTTTCTAATGCAGAGATATCCTAGCAAGAGAACACCCGAGGGGTCTCCAGGAGGTGGTCAAAATGGTGCCATCAAGGTTCTGCCCTTTTGCATTGTGCCTATAATATGATGCATATAAAAATCTGATGGAGCTTCAATCCCCTTGCAGATACCCTGAGAACCTGTCTGAGCCCCTCTTGTTCTTTCTCTCGTGGCCCCTCTGATTCTTCCCACAAGGGCCCCATAAGGGCCAATTCTACACCAGATGGTTACGACCTTTAAAGCGCTCCATGGCTCGGGACCTGGATACTTGCAGGACCGCCTTCAGCCATTAAACACCTCCCACCGACCGGTCCGCGCCCACAGAGAGGGACTCCTCAGGGTGCCGTCAGCCAGGCAATGTCGGCTGGTGGCCCCCAGGGGAAGAGCCTTCTCTGTGGTGGCACCCACTCTCTGGAACGACCTCCCCCCGACCTACGAACAATGACCAACCTTCGCCTTTTCCGCCGGGCATTGAAGACTCACCTGTTCCGCTTGGCCGGCCTGGGATAACCTTTAACCTTTAGTTTTTGGGGCAAGAAGCTGATGGGATTTTTTAAGGGATTTAAAGAAGAATTTTAAAAATGTTTTTAAAAATGTTTTTAGAACAGACAGGATCATTTTGTTTAATCTATTTTTTAAACATTTTAAAGTCCCATTATTTATTATTTTATTGTATTTTATGTTTTAACTATGTTTGTTCACCGCCCTGAGTCCCGGAAGGGAGAAGGGCGGTATATAAATTTAATAAAGTTAAGTTAATAAAGTTAAGTTTTCAAATATGATATTTATTTATTGTTACAACTGAATTTTATTTTTTTTTGATGACTTGCCTTCCGATTATTGTTCCCAATTCGGGTGTGAGCCTGGTGTCAAAGCCAATGATTGACGCCAGACCCGAGGTGCAGGTTTTCTGATTGCTTTTTATTGGAGTACTCCAAGGAAAAGGGCTCCTTGCCAAAAATGCCAAGAACCAAGAACAAAGGATTAAGAAAGCTTTTATACATTTTCACTAAAGAAGAAGGCAGGACAAGGCGGGACAATAAGAAATATCATCTAATAAACATTTTAGCAATAATTCTACAATTTGTTCTATTGGTCTCTAGCTGTCCCTATTCCTAAGCCTTGGCTAATGCCTCAGGAGGTATCTAATACACATTTTATTGGCTGTAGGCCATCCCTATGCCTAACTTTTAGCTGAGGTTTCCATATCGTCAAACTCTTGTTACTTTTATCAGCTTTCTAACTACCCAGAATTATTACAAGATTTACAAACGTATATTTCCTGTAGATAAGCATTCTTTGTTCTTGACAGATGGATGCCACAATTACAGACTTCTTGATTTACTTTCAAGTGTGTGTCATGACCTGGCTTTATTTTAGCATACAGCCCATCACAACATTATTCACGTTTGTTGAATTCCAAAAAGGGTTTTGGACATGGAAAGGAAGCCACTGCCTCATACAGTGGTCCAATGCAGAATATAATCTGCTGCTGCTGTTGCTGTTCTCCTAGTGTTCATTCTCCTATCCTCCCACTTCTTTATGCTGTAAAGGTAAAAGTTTCTTCTGTCCAGTCATGTCCAATTCTAGGGGACAGTGCTCGTCTCCATTTCTTAGCTGAGGGAGCCAAAATGTTTGTTTAAAACCCCAGGGAAGGGCAACCTCTTCTCCTTGTTCCCTATTTAAATTACTTAAAATTAAGTCCCAAAAGCCATTGTGATTGTACAATATGCTAGGCTAAATAGTAGTCGAGCGCTCTGTGAATCTTCGTATTGTGCAAACCCAGCCAATAGTTCTCTTCAGGACAAATCTGGACAATGAATTAATAAATTATAGTTATGTAAACATTTTATTAATGCACTGTGGAAGAATAGAAATTATTTGATCCGATTAGAAAGTTGCCATTGGTGAAAAGGAAGAAAGCTGTTTCTGTCATCCCTGCAACAACACATTAACCCAAGATTCACTAACCACAGTTTAGCCCTCTGACTTATGTCAACTCAGAATAGTCAGGGGACAAGCAGCCAAAATCTGCTTTGGAGGAGATTCAGACTGATAAAGTCACAAATAAATGGGAAGGGGAAAAAAAGATTAGCAAATAATCCCCTCTCTTGATCTGGCAGAACCTCTTTTCAGTGAAATGCTTCTAGCGCTGGCGCTAACTTGTAGTTAAAATTAAAAGAGGATTTATACACTACACTTCATATATACTAACCCACACACCATGGTAAGACCCAGATGAGCCATATTTTGTATTAGTATATGTATGAAGCCAATAAGTCTCCTGCCTTACTCTGGGGTTAAACATTGTGGAGTTGTTGGCTCAAAAGGATCAGATTCTGAGTAAAATAAGGATATATTTAACCAGCAATATACTCGAAGAGAATTATTAAGCTGAAGAACCCTACAAAACTCTAAGGCTAGGATTTCTAAAGAGGAAACGGAAGAGACAAGTTGTTATTTGTACGAATGAGAGAAGATGTATTAGCTGTTACTGTCATCCTGCATATAGGAAATTACTGAAATTATTTTATACAGCTTTTGGACAATACGTTTTCTGAATGGCAGTTTCCTAATAACATTTATAAACTTGGCTAAATGTAGATTCCTCCTCTTCTGATTTGAACATTTAGCATTGCTAAAATTAGAGTTTATATAGAGAATGCAATGCAAACAAAGCAATTTCTGCGTTGCTTAAAATAAATAAGGGTCATTTGAACTGTTCTAGTTCAAAGCCAATGTTCCTTGTTAATAAAGACTTGCAATATCAATGCCAGCACTTTTAAATAGCCCTTTTTGGTGTAGAAAATTTGGGGGGTGGACTGAGTTTTGTTTTCTTTAGATCAAGTACATTTTAGGGAAGGCTATTTCCTGACAATTGATTTTAAAAACAAAACACTAAATGATTAAATCCATTCATAAACCCTCCTTATTTAAAACGTCCTCTCCATGGTAGCATAAACTAATACTGAAAAACATTTGATTGCATTGAGCAAAGGCTCTCTGTGCCAAGCCCTAAATAAATTGTAACTGGAAATGCTTGTGTTCAATGAAAAAGGATAGCGGAGCATGGTAAAAATGGGTATTACAAGGACTTCAATTGGACATCATTTTCATGCTTAATTCAAAACCTAAAATGAAGTTAGCCCATTCAGTCTCCTGAATTCAGTAGTTACCAACTTTCCATCTTTTCCCTTTTCTGGTTTGTGTTTTTAACATCTTCAAAAAAGGGAAACACTCAGTAGAAGTTTTTGCAGCATCCTAGGAAGAAGGCACCAGTTTTGACTTTTACAGTGTAATGGAGGTGTTAAGGCACAGGAAAACATGAGTACTTTTCTCCAGCCTCATAGCTTTCTCAAAGTTTGCTGAGTTGTGGTTGAAAACTATAAAGTAGAATAAAAAGCCTGATTTTCGGAGCATGGTCCTTACTAGATTTGATTTTCCCTGATCTAGAACATCAGGATAGTTTCCATTGCAGCGTCCAGGATTCCTACTCTGTGTAGCTTACTGAGTAAACTGACCAGATCTGGGCTGCAAAAATTCATACAACCATTAGATGGCAGCAGACAGACAAAACTCATCCAGGTTTTTGCAATCCAATTTTAGCAGCCCTATTAGAGGGATTTTTTTAATATATAGATTGTGGATTCTAATTACCTAATTTACATGAGAAAGATATCATTTGCAATTTCTCTTATTCAACAGTTGGAAGTCAGATACCCAGTAGGCCAAGGCAGGAAACAGACTCTACAAGGTTTGTGTGGAATTCTGTGTTAGGTATAAAGGCTGTAGCACCCTTCTTCAGCTGGTGATTAAACTAATTGTTTTTTCAACTTTGCGCATTCACTATGGCGTGAATGCTTATCGTCATGATTCAGCTGCTGGTCTGCCATTTTGTTGTATATATTGTAAACATGGTGTATAGGTTACAAGTAATTGCTTGGTAACTGCTATTATTTTGGTTATGAATCTATTTTTTAATTCATGAGTACTACAATCAACAATGTTGTAAAAAGTATTCATTTTCACCCTTTCCTTCAAAATATACAGTACCATTTTCATTATTTATTGTCATTTTGTGTGTGTTCAAGTTTACCAAAATGCTTTTTGGTCAATAGATTCAGATCTTACTTGGCTACTTCAAAAAGTTATTGGAAACAATGCATTAAGTAACTTTCATTGATGCTTTTATCATCCTAGTTTTCTACCCTAACAGATATGTTATATATATATATACATGTTTAAAATATGTTAGTACTTTCAATAGAAAGAAAGAAATAATGGTCTAATTGTGTAACCCAATAGTTTCAGTTTCCAAATGATCAGATTTTTCAAAAAGGAAAAGTATACTGATTAATTTGTGTCTGGAAACAATGTCTTCTTTGTCTGGATATACACCCAGAATTGAATGTGTCTGATCCATTGTGAAGTAATAGGTGTTTCAAAGAAATGCCTTTATCAGTCGGAGAAACATGCCCCTTCTTAAAAATATGCAACCCATGTGAAATCAAAATATTTCTTTGCCTCAGATGCGCCAGAATTGCATGTATTGTAGACAAGTGGAATTGGCAAAGTAGTAAGTAAACAAAATGTTTTAGTCTCAAGTTTTTTGTTTGTTTATATTAAATCAAAGCTTGAATAATATTGGAAGTGCTTTTCATGCTAAATCCTCCATCATATAACAGCAATTATCTTGTCAAATGTTGTCAGTCAGTCAATGTTAACAAATTTTTAGATGTTACAGTTTGAGTACTTTGTGAGTGAAGCTCTAAAACAGTCAATTATTTTTTCTGTTGGTTTCAGGTTTGCAAGATAAAAATCCGATGCAGCAGTCAAAAAGTATCTAGAGCTGTGTTCTCTGACCTGTAGCTTCTAAATGTATTAGACTAATTTCCATCATTCCTCAACCAATATGAGCAGAGATTCGGTCCAATCTGGGATCTTGAGATCTTATGACTGAAGAAGAATGAGTCATTCCAGTGACTCAGGAAAAAGTAGTCTTCAGTTGATGGAAAATATTACAAAAAGATGTAGACAAGAGCATGAAGGAAATATCTATGTATATCAAAGTGAAATATCAAAGTGAAATAAGGAGACACATTGAGAATTATAGATTATATAGCCAGTTTGGTCTAGGGCAGTGGTTCTCAACTTGTGGTCTCTGGACCCCTGGGGAGCTGCGATGTGATCACAGGGAGTCCATGAAGGCTTGATTATTTAAATCTTAAGTCTTAGGGATCCTTAAGTCCGTGGTGAAGAAAAGTTTGAGAACCACTGATCAAAAGGTACCAGGGTAGAAAACTGGAGACTGTGAATTCTAGTTCTGCCATAGCCGTGAAAGCCAACTGGGTGATTTTGGGCCAGTTGCTCTCTCTCTCAGTCCAAATGACTTCACAGGGTTGTGAGGAAAATAGGAGGAGGAAGGTATGTTGGTTATGTTTGCCACCTTCAGTTATTTGTAAAAATAATAAATATAAATATTTATAATAATATAATGATATGATATGATATGATATGATATAAATCAATTATTCTGGCTTTATGCACAATTCTAGTCAAATCAATCCATTTTTTTCATTTAGTGGAAGAAAAATGAAAGCCAGCTTCCAGAGCTGACAGTTGTTTCTTAAATAAGTTCTTTAACCCCATTATATTTCATGTAACATGGAAAGGAACTATTTCACTCTGAATCACATTAGAATTCAGGAAAATTCTAGAATATTGTCCTTTACAGCAATGCCTCTTGATTCACAGCTGGGCTCACATTGTACCCTAAGCCAAGGCTGTATGAAATGAGAGCCAGTTTGGTCTGCTGGTTAAGCATCAGGCCAGAAGCTGGGAGACTGTGAATTCTAGTGCCACCTTAAGCACAAAGCCAGCTGGGTGACTTTGGACCAGTCACTCTCTCTCTCTCTCAGCCTTAAAAAGGAGACAATGGCAAATCCAAAATCTCACCAAGAAACCTGCAAGATTGACTTAAAGGCACAACAATACCAAGTAAGACATGGGAGCCTGTTCTTGTCTATTGAGTTACAGAAGAGAAGAGACAGATGTGTAAACTCTGAACCATAAAAAAATTAACCAAGACATCAAAGAATTATCCAACCCCGTTTGTTGGTGAAAAGGCAGTACAGTAGTCCTTTTTGCAGCAACCACTTGTTCAGGGAGCATTTGAAATGATGACAGCACTGAAGAAGAGACTTCTGATTGGTCCTCATGGCTTTAGTTCACAGCATTCCTGCAATCATATGACTGTAATTTGTGTGTTTAGTGACTGGCTCGCAATTACACTACTATGTGCTCTGATTGTCATTTCCAACGTTCACTGCCAGCTTTTGTCAGGCAGGATTTACAGTACCTAATAGGTAAAGATTAAGTCAAGAAAAAGACCATGTTCCAGGTAAAAACCCTGTATATTTAGAGAAGCAACCACTTATTCAGCTTTTTGTATGGAGCTCAGACAGACACCCCAGCATTTTCCCCAGGGACCATTTCTGCTGTTCTCACTGCTCTATAAAACTTCCAACATCCATCCCCTTCCAGACTCAATTTCCAAGGAAATTATATCTCCCAGGGATCCTAACTAGGTGGTCTAGCACCTTAGGGCACTCTATTGTTTCATTTGAGAGTAGCAACACAACACAAAATGCAGAGCTGGGATGCTGAAAATTGGAAATTGAAATACAGTCTGAAGTTGACATGTGGATTGGTTTTCTTTCAGCCCCCATTTGCTAGCCTGAGTCCTGCTTTTAATAAGGGCTTCTGTGTAATGGATCTTCGTTCTCATCTCCTGACATGTCCTACTCTTCTGAGGAAGATCCAAAGCAAACATAATGGAGCTACCAACTTGGAGCATAATGATACAGTAGAGATGATTGCTGTTCTCTTCAATATAAGAAGTGTTGTAAATGTCAGTTATGAGTTGTTGGGTAACATGAAGCTTTGTGCATTGCTCAAGGGATTCTTGTAGTCATCCAATTTACTACTATAGGGAATGGAAATATTGAATTTGGCAGTCATTTAGTCAGACCAGCACAGCTCTTCTTAAGAACTTCAACATCAGCTGATATATATTGCATTATACCAGTAGCTAAATTTCTTTTAATATAAACAGAGAATTAGTTTCTGTGAATATTTAATACTGTTTTCAAAATACCACCATACCTATAGTTAAAGAGACTATAGAACACATGCATTTTCTCTTATCTTCCTGTATAATTCCATCCCAAAAGAAATCATCTATGGATATTAATATAATTTAACATTGTGATATATTGTAAATGGTACTGACAAATATTCCTCTTGGAAAGAAATATTGGACTTGAAAACTGTGTTCAATGACATTTTAATAACTGGAGTACTCGAAAGCATAAATGTCAGGGAAGACAATTCTTTTTCATTACAGGTCTACATGTTATATTCCACAATATTCTATGATTTCAGACTTAGAGTAGGGATGTAATTGACAATTTAATAAAATAACAATAATGTAATAATCTGTGGGTATATTTATATTAAAAAGTGTATTAAATGTTATGAAAGAATGAAAGTGAAGCATGTACATTTGAAGGTTTCTATAAATGCACTGCCACCTGTATCTAAAATAGGATTCTTTCCATGTGTTAGATCTGGATTTCCCATAATTGCTGTCAGTAGACAGACTTCAATTCCTGCAGGTAGCCGTGCTAATTGAAGGCTTATAGCAGATGAAGTTCAGCTCAACTGAAAATACTGTGTACTGGAATCAAGGCTGACTCAGCCTTCCATCCTTCCGAGGCCGGTAAAATGAAGTCCCAGATTGTTGGGGGCAATATGTTGACTCTGTAAACTGCTTAGAGTGGGCTGTAAAGCACTGTGAAACGGTATATAAGTCTAAGTGCTGTTGCTATTGTTACTGGAGGAAACTAGTTTAATTGTTTGAAACTCCATCATCCATATCTGTATTAGAAGTATTTTACATGTTTATACTGCTGAGAATTCAAAACAATGCAATAGGATTGTTGCATTCTTACAAAAAATACTCTAAAAATGTGTCATCGTAGATAATCCCTCTATCATAGAGAATACCTCTACCAATGATCTAAGACTCTGTACAACACAGTAAGCCAAAAAGTCTAGATAACAAATGTGTACTTTGGCCTGTGTCATGCATCTTAGAATTACTGTGTAATCTTAACCTGGAGTGACTATATTTACATTTACAGAAATTGACATTTGAAATCAAAGCTTGCCAAAAATACCAAATTTCAGTGTCTGTCATACCCCAAAAACAGCTACTTTAGGTTTAGACATTTTATTTATCAAATTGACGTAGCCTCTCATCTCATCAAAGGTGACTATGGATGGTGCATAATAATACTTCGACTAGTTTGTAGCTTGCTTGTTTGCTTATTTTATTTTAATTCCAACTCATTGACTGAATTTTATGAGTTTCAGATATTTCAAGTAAGACTTAGCAAAGGTTGTTCAGTTCAACAAAGATTTGTGTAAGCCATCCCTTACAACTTCCTTCATGAAGCAAATTTAATACTCCTACTTCTTTAAGTTAAGCAGTCTTGTTGCTTTTTGCCACTGTCAGTCAACTGCTAGAGGGTTTGGTAGAGGCTTCTGCATGGTTCCAGCATATGTGCAATCAGATCAGATCCATATCTCAATGACACACTGCTGTGATTTCCATGGTGTCTGCTTCACACATTCCTAATCATTTTTGCTTTGGATAGTGACATAGGCAGCATATAAATTCAATAAAGAAAATATAGAGTGCTGATGACCACTAAATGGCAATAGCAATAGCACTTAGACTTATATAAGGCTTCACAGTGCTTTACAGCCCTCTCTAAGCAGTTTGCAGCCAGCCTATTAGCCCCAACAATCTGAGTCTTCATTTGCAATTAATAATAGTTTTCCCAAGGATTTTTGCAACTCAGATGAGGGTGACCCTAATAAAAGGTATGACAGAAGTGAAAAACACAACTGCATATGGATGAAAACATTGCTTTACAACAAAATGGTTGAACCCTACACAAGAGTAAGTTGATTTCTTTAAAATTTAGTCCGAGTTTCAGTCCAGCTTCTGGGCCAATTGTGATCTTTTCATTTGCCTTAGTAAGTTGTATGAATCCAGCCATTATGGTTTGTAAAGTGCTGATGAATATACTATTTAATAAATCCAGGCTGATTAGTTAATACATGGTTTGCTGAGAATGATATGCAAATTGATGTTCCAGAGCTGAAATTATTGGGTTTCAGATGGCACATAGCAGATAAATAAACATGCTCGTTTTAACAGTGGACTACCAGAACTTCTAAAACAGAAACAGGAAAATTAAAATACAGGAAAGATAAACACCAAAGAGTTAGTTTAATATAACAGAACGTTTATTGCCACGACCGGTTAATCAAAATAGTTTGCGAATCTTACGACAGCTCGGCTTTGAAAATCCACTGTGTTACTTGTATTAAATTATCCTCAGTTGCTTTCTTCTCTTCGTCTTCCCCGTCCCCGTCAACGTCCTCGTAAACTTCCCTCCCTCTGTTTCATCAAGCCCGGGGAAAAAGCAAACCACGTGCCGGCGGAAAAAGGCGCTTCTTGCGTAGCGATACTAAGCAACCTCCATCTTTGCAACGGGCAACTATTTGGCCTCAGCCCTGTTGAAACAAGTCCTTCGGTCAGCCATTTTAGCGAGGGGCGGATGCCCTAACTGGAAGGGAGCGGCGGCCATTGGAGTTGAGGGCAGCTTTGCTTCACGTCCATTGAAAGCTCAGAAGGCGGCTGTTTTCTTAAGGGCAAAGGTCCGCGATAGGAGCTGACCGATAGCGACCTACCTTCTCGCTCGCGAAGCAGATGTGCCTGTCGGAGGCGTCAGCCTGGCTTCCTCGCTGCCCATTTCGCGCACCCTCTTTCAAAGCGTTGAAGTTGGAGGCATCGGGAGCAGCTGGAGAAATCCACTTACCTGTGAGTAAATCTGGCTTTTATCAAGGCAGTGAGCGGCTGAATGAACGAGAGTGGTACCCCTCCCTTTTCGTTACTCTGCTTCTTCTTCTTTTGGTGCGGTGTGTGTGTGTGTGTCTTTCGCAGCTTGTTTAAATGCAGCGGCTCTCGGTTCCTGGCCGATCAGGGTTTATGGCAGAGATATCCCAAATACCTACCCAATTCTTGGGGGGAGGTGAATGGGAGAGAATCTTAGAAAAGAGGCTTCATATATGCCTCTGGGACGATGCATGGCTTTTTCCTAGCCCTTGCCTGCGTTGCTTACTGCTTAGGGAGAAGTAGAACTCTTGGGGCATCTGTAATAAAAGTCTGTAGAGATTCTCAGTCATCAAGGTCATGGTTATCCCACCCAAAGGTGCTTTTTTTTTTTCCAGGAGGCAACTGGACTTTCTTGTGTCTTTTTTCTTTGAAGACATTTTGCTTCTCATCCAAGAAAAAAAACTTCAGCTGTCAGAGCTGAAGAAGCTTCTTGGGTGAGAAGTGAAACATCTTCACAGA
>JANHFK010007751.1:20488-30501 GCA_036250565.1 Sibynophis collaris | reverse complement strand
GTATAGGGTAGAGTTGGGAGGGTAGAGGGGAGAGTAGTGCTTAGATTGAATAGCCAAGAAATAGAAGTATATTGAGAGAAAGATTTAAGAGAGGAATTGGGGAGGCAAGTCAATAGAAAAAGCATAGCAATCAAAGAAGCGGGCAAGAGATGATGGATAGATGATTTTTCGTTTTTTTTATTGTTCTGATTTGCTTTTGCTTTTCTCTCTTTCTTTTAAAGCATAGCAATTAAAATATTGAAGCAGGCAAGAGAAGATGGATGGATGATCCTTTTTTTTTGGCTGTTGTTATTATTTGCTTTTTCCCTCCTCCCTCCCTCTCTATCTTTTCTTTTCTCTTTTTAGGTAGATGACATGACTAAGTTAGATAGAATAGACAGAAAAAGTTTTTTTTTTAATAAAGTGTGACATGATTAAAAGCTAGAATAAGTGACAGAAATAAGAGAAGGGGGAATATTAGTGTATACACTTGATAATAAAAAAGTAATAACAAGATATAATATGGAATAATTGAATAATGATGAACTATAGCTTAATATAAATGTGTATTATTATTAGAAATACATAAGTTGACTGAATGTAATAATTATGATCGATTTCAGTAGTTTTATTTATATTAGAATGTATGACACCCGGGTGCCACATTGTTCACGCATTGATTTGATTTTTTTTTTTTTTAAAGAAGGAAGTGCTCGGATCAAATGCTAAGAATGCACTTTTAAAAAAATAATTTTACTATTATATTTCAAATTTGTCCAATAACTGATATTCTGCAAGTTGATTGCAAAGGTAGCATATATATATATATAGAAAAAATAAAAACAGAAATAAAAAAGTGTGGTTAATTAATAGCACAGGGAAGAATCAAAATAATCATTGTGTCCTACTTCCTGTGAGAACTTTTATAGTTTTTGAAATTTATTCCCACCATAAGATCATATTGCAATAATTCCCTGCCTTCAGAGGAGACCGAGAACATTAGACTTGGAGCCCTAAGAAAATACAGGTAGTCCTCAAAATACAACAATTCATTTAGTGACTGTTACAATGGCACTGAAAATAGTGACTGATGACCATTTTTCACACTTATGACCATTGCAGCATCCCAGTGGTCATATGATTTGCATACAGATGCTTGACAACTGACTCATATTTATGACGATTGTAGTGTTCAGGAGTCATTTTGCGACCTTCTGACAAGCAGAGTCAATAAGGAACCAGATTCATTTAACAACCATGCTATTAATTTAACAACGGCAGTGATTCACTTAACAAATATGGCAAGAAGAGTCATAAGGGGTAAGAAGCTAATGGAATTTTTAAAGGTTTTAAAGGGGAATTTTAAAATGTTTTTAAAATGTTTTAGAACAGACAGTTCTGTTTAATCTATTTTTAAAATATTTTAAATTTTTATATTTCTTATTTTATTGTACTATACTGTTTTAATTATGTCTGTTCACCGCCCTGAGTCCCGGAAGGGAGAAGGGCGGTATATAAATTCAATAAACCAAACCTAAACCAAACCAGAGCAACTAAGCATATTACGTTTTGAAAATAAATTAACTGAAGAAAGTTAAAACTCTTTCCTGTAAACATGCTTTCTGAATTATTAAAGAAACTCATGAACAATTAAGAATGGTAATTATTTTCCATAAATTGAAAGATGTAGGCCTATGCTGCATTTAATTTTCTTTTCAAAATATAATTGTGTAGTATCTTCTATACGGACTGGAAGCAGGGATGAAAAAGATGCTAGTTATTAATAATGAAAACGGGAACCAGTTCTCCAACTGTTCATCTTCTCATTAAGTTCCCCAGAATTGCATACTAATTCATGTAGCAACCATAATTTGCTTTGTTTAATTTCTTTTGTTGTGTTTTACATGGTTTTGTGGATCAATGAACTCCAAAATAGTGATTATGAGGCCGAATTGTATTAAGTATGTTATCCTAGTTTGCTCACCAAACAAGATAAAATGCAATGATTGCCTAAAACACAGATTTTTGAAATCTCTTATTAGATTATTGTAATATGTTCCCATAGGACTGCCCTTAATGAACTTTTGGACATTTTAACCTGTGTAGATATCTACAGTTAATAACAATCAGAGTTTGGGAAATGGCGATTTAGGGATTAAAATTATCCCACTCACAGTGAAAGCATATATTGAATTTTTCATCACCAATAAGCCAACAGCCATCTTTTTATTCCTAGAAAAACATATAGTAGTAACAAGCAACTTACTGGGGTGCCCAAGCTCCATTAAAGTCTATACTCCAAAAGACAGCAAAGCACCAACAAGCTATTTTGCAGCTGACAACTGGAAATGTGAAACTAAAAAGGGAGGGGAGAACTGAATCATCCTTTTAGAAAGCACTGCCATCAGGAATTTGGCAGAGTCTGGTTTATAGAGCATTTTACCCCAGTATTGTTTTATTCTACAATAGCTGCCTATTCAATTATTCCAAATGCTAGTTACTACTTTAAACTCTAATCAACATGGTATAATTTCCTTCTGCATATAATACGGTAATCACTCTATCAAGCATCTGAAGTGCAACTCTGTAAGATCACATTTACATATGGTAATGTGTAATGGTACAGGTTTTATGATCTTGTTTTTTCTACTATGTTTCCCCGAAAATAAGACCCTGTCTTATATTATTTTGAACCCCGAAATAAGCGCTTGGCCTAATTTTTGGGGAGGTCTTATAATTTTGGGGTGCGTGGAGCAAGATGGTCTCCTCTTGCTGTCTCACCTGATTTCCATCTATGTCTCCCTAACCAGAGGAAATGGCAGGGACCGGCTGCGCATTCGTATGAATATTTTCAGGGAGGGCTTATTTTCGGGCAAGGCTTATTTTAGCGCATGCGCTCAAAAGCCCGATTGGGCATATTATCAGGGGTAGTAGAAACAGGGAAACAGGGTAGTAGAAACATCGGTACTACTGAATCTTCTCCAAGGAAGCCCTTGTTCCAAGGTTAAACCAAACTAAAATTTTAAGAAAAAAACAAATTAAAAAGAGGTGTAAATGCTCTGATTGAATACCACCCAACTCCTAACTATGATGCCTTGATAGATCAATTATTAACTAAGCTTGAATAGTTCAATTTCTCAGCCCAAGTAAGGTCAGCCAAATGCTGCTCATGCGAAGCTTAAAACAAAAAAAGACCCTTTGGAAGTAGCCAATTTCTCTTCTTACTCCTTTTCTGCTTTTCTAATAGCACTATTCTCATATTTTTAATGATCGTGACTCCTTTTCTATAACATGGTTTCTCTAATATTGTTACATCATTTTTACTGTGTTATTGCTGAACTGAGTTTAATATTTTTAGTTTGCTGTTTCTTGAAATGATTTTGGTATCTGTTTTGTTTTACTTGAAAAGCAGAATAAGAAATATTTTTATTCCCAACATAAAAGATACTTGTAAAGCCAAAGTAGTTGCATTCAAGTCTGTTTCTCATTGACAAAAAGGATTAGTAAGCCAACACTAAGAAATAAATTTTTTAAGTTCTTTTTTTAAAAAAATATCCTTTTACTAGCTCTGTTGCTTTATGCATTAACTAAATGTCCATATACAAAATCATTCATGAAACTAAGCTGCAACATGCACTGCACCTTATATGATTCATAAGCAAAATTACACAATGGTCTGGTTAATATCTAAACAATAAGGGTGATTTTATTGTTTTGGGTTTAGCTTGATGTGTAAACTGATTCTTCATCTTCTATATGCAAATTAGACAAGCACACCTTGTTCAACAAAATAGTTAAAAATCCTGACTTAGCATGCATTTATTAGGCCAAAGTGTTTACTAAACTCTCTCCCTCTTTCACGCACACTCACACATAAACATACAAATTAGGTCTGGCTTGGGCCAACCAAATCTTAGAAGCAATTTGGTTATCAGCATTTTCAGGCTGTTCAAGAACTTAAGCATATTTAAAAAGATATGTCATTGTACTATTTTTGCCCGTTGAACTAAAGCTTTCTCTCTCTCTCTCTCTTTTTTTTCTAAGCTCAGTAACATCTAACAAGTTTAGGAATGTCAATTTTATCCTTGAGTCTAACACACCCTTTGAAATCTCCAGCAAAGTTTCCAGCCTTACCAGCCTCCAACAATTCAGGACCAGAAATTCCAATACGCTTGAATAGGCTTAAAATGTTGAATTGCCAGTGGACTACTAATGCATGATGTGGCATATTTGTCTCTTTTTTAGATTTTCTATATTCTTGGTGCATTCTTGTAATAATCACAGCTAACCATATGAAAGATTGGATGTGGATACTCATTCACCCAGCTCAGCATTTCAAGCACCCCAGCAACCACCTGCCATTTCAAAAGCTAAACTTGCAGATTGAAAAAGATTTCTTGCATTCAGGAAGAAAAGTAGGCAAACATTGAGAAGAGAATTTGGACAATGAGTCTTTTAAAACCTTTCTCTCAGACACAGTAATCCTAGATTTCCATAAGTTATATAGATATATAGATTTCAGATTTCAGAAAGCAAAAATGCTTTCAGCGAATAGAGGCAATGGTAGACATTAGAAAACTGGTATTCATTAATTTTTAGGTAACCAGTCATGGATATGGTCACTGTCATCAGCTGGTTAGAAAATGCAGTCCCATTTGATTTTTTCTTTTCTATATGAGAACACAGTCTGGGAAATTTCAGTATAATTTGGGATTTCTATTTTTATTACAACTTTTGTTGATTTGCTTGTCTATATTCATGGGATGTCAGAAGAATTTTTCTACCCGGCATCACCTCATGTATTACAGAAAGCCAAAACATTGAAGTATTAGAATTGTTTGCTTTTCTGGTGTCCTAGTGAGAAAGCTAACACCACTGTTGATTATCAGTAGCAGCTGCTTCTTTAGGAACTAAATTGGAACACCATATACAATAGAAATAATTAGGTTAAAACAGGCAGTTGAATAGAACAGGCAGGAGAAAAAGTTGAGATTAAAAAAAAACCCTCTGGAGTATTATTTTCAAGTACAGCAATCAGCTGATGCCCCCTACATGGAGGACAGCTAAACAAATGCAGGTTATAACCCTGTTTTATATAATTAGTAGCTCTCTGTCAAGTCACGCTGTAATTCAAATTCAAGTGCTGCATAAATCACTTAATTATAAACTCTGAACAATTAAGGCTAGAAAAATTGTTCCACGTTGTATATTTAGGAAAAAAGCTTTAAATATGCAGTCTAGGGTATTCAACACTAAAGACTCTGTCAGATGATGTCTGTTGTAGCCAAAATATAGACAGTAACATCCAAAATCTCTTCAGAATGCTCTATGGCCTCCATTCATCAAACAAAAGCTACGGAAAACTCTCTCACCATCTTACTAAAGGTCCTGTGAAACAGTTTTAAGTGCTTTGTGCTGGAGAACTGCAGTATCCCAGGTTATTTCAGGATACATCCTCACCTCAGGAAGCCTATGAATTAGAATAAGCAATATTTATTCAAGTTATTGGAAACCACGATTCTACCACTATCACAGATTGTTTACCATACCTGTTATTTGACCATTTAAAAGGAGTATAGTATTCATATACTTTTTAAAAATTTGATTGGATTAAGTATTACTTCCTAAAGTATGTAATAATTAATACAAACCTTATACTGGATACTTCTGTAGAGCAGAATGAAAATTCCCAGCATGCTGAATGGATTTTGATAAGATTTATTCCCTCTCAAAATAAAGGGGACAAACAGTAGAAAGTTGCAAGGATCTAAGTCATCCTCCCAAAATGCAAAGCAATGCTTTCTCTACTTGCCCAGAATATAAAAGAAAAAGATAGAGAGGGTTTAAAGAAAACTAAAATATTCTGAAAGCTTCTGAAGATGAGGATTAAAACAAACCCCTCAACTACAGTTCCAGCAATCATCAAGACTTTTCACTGACCACACACACATTGCAAGACAAATTTCACATTTACATGCTAGCCTTCTTTAGTCATAGTAGCATATTTTATTCAACTTTTCCTTATATGGTAAGCTAGGTAGTCTTAAAGCCAAGTGAAGATTTGAAATCAAATATCCTCAGTCTAAATCCAAACTACCTCAGGAGTCAACGATCTTTTCAGTACCAGGCACCATTATGCAAAAACAGGGGCACATACAAATATGATTTTAAAGGGAGTCAAAATCTAATCCTTGCATCCACATATATACACACCTTCTCTTCAAGAGATGCCATCTACAGATGCTGCAGCTCTTTGGCCATTGCCATGTTGCCAAATCTTATGTAAGCTACCATATTGTATCAGTTATCAACATGAAATTCATTGAAATTACCATTTGGCATCAATATAGCACAATTATATTTTCTGTCCCTAATATTACTATGTTTTCTGATTTACACATTATTTTAAAGGTCACAAGAACAAATGTAACCAGCACAAAAAAACAACTCTAAAGCTGACAACAAAATGTTTTATACTAATAAAATATTTCAAATCTTAACATTAAGTCCTAGAAACAGGAGGAGAGCAGCAAGTAAAGATTTCTATCTTGATCTTGAAATATTTATTTCTCAAGTAAAAATATTAAAAATTATTTGAACATCTTTCAAGAGTCCAGTGAAATAACATTCAGATCAAATAACAAAATTCTGATCAAATAACAGCTATAGTTCCTACCTCTGCTGTTTGGCCTCCTGTCCTCTGGGATGTCTGCTTCTCATTGAACTCAGGAAAGGCTTTCCCCTTAGAAATTTCTTACATCACAGGATTCAAGCTCTGGAAAAATGCAAAATTCGAAGATCAGGAAAAGAGTTTTAGCCTGTATAAACCTGGAATATTACATTCCATCAATAGTTCAGATAGTACCATCATTGTTAGCTCTGATATGTCATATCACATATTGAAATATATCTGTTTTTACATACATGAAAAGTATTGAAGATACAGAATCTCCAGTATTAAAGAAACACTGTTTCTTGCTGCTTTCCTAATATCAACATTTTATTTTGGGGCAGGGGTAAAATCTAACCTTCCCTACCGGTTTGGAAGTGCACACCATCGTCATGTCCAATTTTTTACCTTCTGCGCATGCGCAGAGGGTTACAAACCAGGAAGTAACAACGTCTGGGCGGGTGGGCGGAGCCTTGCGCTGCTGCCGCTACCTGTTCACTAAACCACGTGCCACGGCCGCTACTGGCACACGCAAGCCGGACAGAGCCAGCAGGATTTAACCATTGCTTTAGGGGTGTCATGAATTCCCCATTAAATCACTAAAATATTAATCAAAGCTGATTATCAAGACATACATTTTATTTATTTCGTATATTTATATCCCATTGCAATATAGGAGAGTCTTGGCAGCTGCTTTGATATACCCAAAGCAAAGAAGAACTGAGGAACAGTCTAGATTTAAAGAGGAAAAAAATATTCAGAGTATCCAGGGCATTCACACAGCACCTGTCAACAACTCCTAAAGAATTTGCATCCTCTCCAGAAATCACAAGGTTGCTGCAACACAGAAAAAGATCTATTCAGTTTTAAGGAGGTGCTACCTAATTGCAACATGTACACCCTCACTCACTTGAAATCAGCTTTCCCTCTTCAGTTCTGCCTACCTGCCCAGTGCTACAAAAAATAGTATAGAATGCTTGTATCTCCTTTCCCCACAGCATTTATAGGTGCTCCCAAGCAAGATTTTATTTGGCAAATGCTGAGTCATACATAGGATTTTATGAGAGATCCTAATGAAACATCTATGAATAATTCTCCCAAAACCGTTCTGAAACATTTTGGATGAAATATTTTATTTTAGAATGAGATATTAAATATTTAAAGCAAGGTAAATTCCAAATTCAATGGAGAAGGCAATGATACTAAGAATGGGTAGAAGACAAAGAAGGGGCAAGCAAAGAACACACTGGCTTGGTAACATCAAATCTGATACGAAGTTGAACATTCAACAATTGAAAGAAGCTGTGCTTGACAGGGTAGACTGGAGAGCATTGCCTATAAAGTCACCAAGAATCAGACACAACTACATGGTTAAAAACAACAACAAAAAATTCCATATAGTCATCAGGGATCAGACCAACTCAGTAGAATCTGTGGATTTCAGAATTTAGGGAAATTATGTAGATCCCAGTGGACTTAATCTTACTGGATGGAATTATAAGAATGAGAATAACAAGCACATCTTTGTTGACCTGCTGCCTGTGAAACAATGTAGATCTGGCAATGGGAAGGGACAAATGAATTGTTAAAAGGAGAAAAGACAATTCGGTTCTGAGAAAGGGTACACTAGCATGAGAAAGAAACTCAAAATAGCTGCACCTTAATTTTGTTTAGTATAAAGTTTAGTATATTCGCCATGGGCGAATAGGTGGCAATATAAATTTAATAATAAATAAAATTAAAATAAAAAAGTGGGGCAGACAGACACTCTGACAATTTTTTATTGTTAGGTTAGGTTAGGTTAGGTTAGGTTAGGTTAGGTTAGGTTAGGTTAGGTTAAGTTATTCCCAGCTCTTCAAGGTAGGCCAAAGCCAATAAAAGAGAAGCAGCAAAAATACTCTTTATTGTTGTAGGGTAAAGTAACAGAATTTTGAAATTCATGACTAAGATTTTCCATCTTTTAGCTGCTACAAGTAACTCCTCTGACATTTCTGGAAGTAGTATTGAAAATGGAATGCTTGCCTTTCTAATGCATCCCACACATATGAGCTTTATATAAAGAAAGAAATATAACATATTCCCTCATGCACCTAACTGCAGCTTTAAGAGAAGTAGGCTGTGAAGCTGGCATTTCTGGTAAACAATGTAAGCTTACCATTTCCACCATCACTTCCATTAATTTGCAAAACCTGCTAATCAATTTTTGCTTTGTTTTATAACAATATTTTGTCTACTTGGCCGAAAGTCATAAAATATAATTTTCCTGGATAATCATGGACAAATAATTCATTGAGGGCTATCAAGAGTAGGATCAGAATATCATTAAGAACTGGTAATCCAAGAAATGAAAAATATTAGTGAAAAGCATTGTTTTTGTCTAATAAGTAACCTGGTTTTTCCCACAGTTTAATTTTAAGTGAAATTAAACATGACTTTTCAATCAAATGAAAACAATCAGTGTGAGAAAATCAGAAGGAAATTCTGTAAATTATGAGATCCTGCCCTGATATTAATGAATGTAAGCCTCAATAAGATTAACAATCTACTCCTATTTATGTATATTACTCTTTAAATTCAATAAAAAATTCCTATGCTCAAGCAAGATAGGATAATATCAAGTTGTTGAAAGTCACCAAGAAAAGAATCTGGGCAAGGATACATCTAGAACAGGGGTATGAAACTTGATTTCATTGAGGACCATATCAGGACCAGGGCGAACTGGTAGAAACCCACCACTGGTGGGCGTGGCCAGGGTGGGCATGTCCAGCTCAACAGCATTGGTTTTGGGGAGACCTGTGGAGGTCCAAGCACTCTGCCAGCAAAAACGGGCTCCCAAGCTCCGTTTCTTGCTACAACAACCTCCTACAACCCTCTCCCAGCAAAAATAGAGCTTGGGAAGGCTGCCTGCAGCCCTCCCAAGTTCTGTTTTTGCTGGAAGAGGGACCCCAGGCTGGTCCTTTGCTGTTTCCAGGGTGGCCCTGCATGCCAGATCTAAGCACCCTGCAGGCTGGATCCGGCCTCCGGGCCTTGACATCCATGATCTAGAACAGTGATGGCTAACCTTTTTGCCATTGGGTGCCAAAAGCAGGGGGAGCGGGGAGTTGTTGTGCGCGAGTGTGCCCACACCCATAATTCAATGCACCACGCCCCCATGCATGCGCATGAGACCCCACCAACTCCTTCTGCTTTTGGCACACAATGGCAAGGTATGCCCAGTAGGCCCATTTTTCACCCTCCCCAGGCTCCAGAGGCTTTCTAGGAGCGTGGGGAGGGCAAAAACGGCCTTCCTCACTCCCCCCAGAGGCCTTCCAGAGGCCGGAAACAGCCTGTTTCCCGACTTCTGGTGGGCCCAGAAGGCCCACAA
>JANHFK010007751.1:4769-15564 GCA_036250565.1 Sibynophis collaris | reverse complement strand
GACAAATGAGAGAAATGGAATTTGGAGATAAATTTGATAAAATGATAGATTCCATATACTCAAGTCAAAGAGCTAATTACTCCCAAAATGCACCACTAGGCCACACTTCAGAGGAGGGGTCCAGGCACGGCCCTACCTCCTGGGCCCCAGCCCCCTCCTCGTTCCCCCAAGTGTTCGATTAGGGGGACAGCGGGGCCGTAGTCCCGCCTCAAAAATCCCCCAATCTCCGGGCAGACCAGCCCGTCCCCTCGGCGCTCACCTGGTCCTTGCCGCAGCCGTTGGCGAGGGTGGTGCATCCTCGACCAGCTGCCCTCAGTCAGTGCGGCACCGGCGCGTGGCTCCCTGCCCTGCCTGGGACCGTCTGGGAAGCTGCCTCCTCCTGTGGGGGCCGCCCGGGGAGCATCCTCCCCCCTCCCGCACCGGCCTCGGGATGGGTCCGCGGCGGCAGAAGGGAGGAGGAGGAGGAGGAGGAGGAGGAGGCTCCGCTAGCGGGATTCGCCCACAATGCACTACGCGCAGAAGCAGCAGCGGGCTCCGCCGTGCCTGACATCAGCTCCAGCCTCCGCAGCGTCGCCCCGCCCTACCTTGCCCGGCTTCCTTCGGGATCTCCCGTGGCTTCCACGCGCCACGACGGGGCTGCCTCTCCACCGTGCGTGCGGGCGCGCCGTTGCACGAAGTGCCTCGCGCCGGCTCCTTCCAAGACTCCGAGCCTTCTGCGTGCCTTGTAAGAGAACTAGGGCTTATAGTATGTCTGGACTGCAAAACTCCAAACCTCGCATCACAACACGTTAGGATTGTCTGTACTTATTTGCTCTTGTCTGGGATTGTTGCTGCCCGGATATGATGAATCCTCTGATAAATGGAAAATCCTGATCGCTTCAGCACATGAGTGGACACCATGCACTTAATGCTTCATCAACTCACTCCTACTAGGTCTTTCCTGCTGAGGTGACCCACGGAACAAAAGTTTCTTTCAACCTATTTTCCCTGTTTGATCCCTCAAGTATTTTCAGGACTCATTCATCATTATTAAATGCACTTAAAATAGAGCACATAAATATATTCATTAATTTTATTTTTAATTATGGGAATTATAATGCCCCCAATACCTGTATTTGTACAGGTAGTCTTCGACCGACGACTATAGCTGAGCCCCAAATTTCTGTTGCTGAGGCAGTTCTTAAGTGAGTTTTGCTCCATTTTACAACGTTTCTTTGCCATAGTTGCTAAGGAAATCACTGCTGTTGTTAAGTGAGTCATGCGATCAGTAAGGAAATCTGGCTTCTCCCACTGACTTTGCTTGTTAGAAGCTGGCTGGAACATTACAAATAGTGATCATATGACCCTAAGACAATGCAACTGTCATAAATACATGACAGTTGCCAAGCATCCTAATTTTGATCACATGACAGTGTGGATGCTGCAATGGTCATAAGCGTGAAAATTGATCATCAAATCCCTTTTTTCAATGCTGTTGTAATTTTGAATACACACATAATTTTAAGTTGAGGACTATCTGCAGTAAATTGGTGGGGGGTTTTCCTACATTGAAACTGGGTAACAGAAGACAATAAACGAAATGTGCAAAAAATTAAAAAGCAGTAAAATAGCCAAAGCCTCCATGCCAATGGACATCATAGATGCTTATGGAATAGAGATATGAAGACGGATAGACATTAAAAGTTATGATAAATGGATGCTAAACTTTAAGAGATAAAAATTCAACACAGCAAGAATGTGGACTAAATCTGTAAAATTTACATCAAATTATAATTCAAAATTTGTACAAAATGTTCTATAGATAGTATTCGAGAAGACATTTCTTGAAACCATGTTTACTAACACATTTTCCTTTTGAGTTACTATGGATCTAGAATATAGTGTAGGAAAGATGCACATATAACATACCCTTTTCTATACCCTCTAGGTATAGAAAAAATTAATTAGCTGTCCACTCAAATATGGACATTTTAATTGCCCCCTGGTACTTCAGATCTGACAGCTCTTAAAAAGTTCACCCAACACTCCAAGAATCTTCTGCTTGAAGAGACAGAACACTTTCTCTGGCTATGCCTATTCTGCATTCTCTGGCAACCTGGATTATTCCCCTCCTCATCCCCTAAGTAAAATATGTTTGCCAGCTCAACTCCAAGTAACTTCACAGATATTCTTAACTATTTACTTTTAGATTTTTTTTACTTTTACAAATAACTCAAAGTAGGAAACATACCTAACATCTTTTCTCTTCCTATTAGTTTTTTTTAAGTAAGTTTTTCTTTCAAGTAAGTTTCTTGGCAGCAATATAAAGCTTGTTTGCCAATATTTGTGGGGGACCACAGGGCTGGCATAGTGTTACCTATCACCAATGCCTGTTGAAATAACTGCTACTAAATTTGAAGGAACTATATGAAAAAACTCTTGTATCATTCTTTAGTCTTCCAGTGTCCATCACGTTATTGTTCGTAATATGTAACCACATGGCCATGTGCCTGGGCAAATGCAAGTTTTGTCTAGAGTGGACATATGGGTATCAAGCCCACTGTTGATTGTAAACCTCTTGGGGGAGGCATTTCCCCCCCCCCCCAGAGGTTGGTGTCTTATTGTTTTCCCTATAACAGGTGATGTTTGCTTCTCCCCTCACAATAAAAGGTCTTTTTTTCCCACATGTGCATTCTTGGTATCGTTAGTACATTTCACATGTCATTCAAATGTAGCTGTTAGAGAATCCATACATCTCAAACCATACTTTTCATATAATGCTCTGGTATCTTCTTCCAGCAAATAGTTTCACATCTACATTCCTCCAAGTTCAAAATCACACACCCCCGAGTGATATTTAAAATCTGTTCTTAGTAGATATGGGTTCCTCTTTACAAATTATATTAGGGCATTCTTAAATAAATAAATAAATAAATAATTTTATTTTTATCCCGCCCTTCTCCCTGTTGGGACTCAGGGCGGCTTGAACCATTTTTTAAACTAATGATATTTTATGGACATTTTTCTAGGAAAGGCTTATTTCTGGTTTTCATCAGAACAATAGTATTCAACCAAGCAATTAATGGGAGTAGTTCATATATTGTACCACATTTAATATAGTTTATTTAAGAGCAGTATGTGAACCCATGCATTGTGGCTTATAAATATGTCTTGTGCTTTCGTAAGGTGTGTAAAACCTTAAGTGTGTCTTAGTCAACCATCATTTAACAATGGCTCAGCATGTGTAAATCTAGCCAATGATTCTCAATGTGTTTGAAATGTATTATCTGATTTGTTAATTCAAAACGAAGGTTTGTGCTCCAAATATCCTATATATCCATTTTTGAAAGTGGGGAGGTTAACTAAGAGCAGCTTTACAATGACTTAATTTTTTTAATGTACACAAACTATATATATTTTTCTCTAAAGTATTTCAAAAACATGTTTTACCTATCACTAATGCCTTCTCTCCTTATGAGCTGACAAGTGATATAGAGTAAATGGTACATTTGCTGGCATAGTGAATTTAAGCAGGGGACAGAGATATTGCATGACAACTATCTCAAATTAAAAGAAACTTAAAATTCAATATCCACAACTAAAACATGTATTCGTAAGTTTTCATAACTGATAGACATCCACCACTGCATAATTGTTTCCACTTTGGAAATTTATCCTATTTTTCTTTTTTCTCTAAAAACTGCTTTTGGGTAAAATCAAATATAGTTCAGACAAGAAGCATGATAATGAATACAAGCTCTATCTTAATTGTAAGGTTACATTAACAGATTCTTGCAAGTATTTCTCCCTTCCTTTTCTTCTGCACTCCAGAAAATTAGGAAGAGTCCCTTCTAAAACACCTTCCACATTCCCTCTACTTCAATGGAGTTTTGTGTGATGGTTGTGTACTGTGGCTCTTCCTCCTGCCTCACAAGTCATACCTACATTCCATTATACCCCACACTTGCTCTAGTCTAGAGTGTAAAAGATGGATATTGTGACATTGCATACAAATTCTCATGTTCTCTGTAAACAATGAAGTATCTGCTGAGCTGGAAAAACTGAGAAAATGGCATAATGGCAAATGTTTCTTTCAACTAGATACTCCCAAGATTATGGGGCTTCTCCCAACAACCACCTTCCCATTCCCATTTAACATTTTGGAACTAAGAAAGAATAGCAAAGCAGAATCAAAGAAAAGCATATAAAAAGAGAAACAGAAGAAAACCAGTTTATTTCATAAACAGAAGTTGTATAATTTTGGGGTTCTTTTTCATTTTCAAGAAAAGAGAAAGCATAATACTCCGAACAATTTTAGCTCCTGCATACACATACACACACACACATATATGTATGTATACATATGTTTATATTGTATATATGAACCCTCTGAACTTCTATATCCTGTGGAATTCCCACCTGCAGAGTGCATTCCAAATGGCAAAAGAACATTAAAGAAAAAAAAAATCTTCATGAAAGAGTTCCATACAAAATACAAAACCATTTCAGTTCAAAACATAAGCAACCTACAGATTTATCCAATAGGGCCATAGTAGGGCATTTTAACCAAATTTGGGAACTGTTTTACTTTAAAAAAAAAACACCAGCTTACCAACATTCATAAGCAAGCATTATATGCAAGTGTGCAACCGCACGTATGCACACAAGCACACACAATTTTTGCCCAAACGAGATGCAATTCAAGTGATTCACGCACAATCAATGTCCTAAGTTGCCTTTTCACTAATTAGAGAATATCATTGTCCCTGGCACTGAATCTTACAGAATAATTTATATTGAAATGAAATAAAATCTCCGTTCATTGTTTTGGAGCTGTGTTAGAATGGAAATGAAAATAGTTCAGACAGACAAGAAGTCCCTTAGAGACTTTGCATATTTATGTACATTGATGTACATACACACACACACACATTCATGCTTCCATGTATTTACTGTATGAATCACTATTGAAGAACAAAACTGAACTGGCACTCATAAATAAGGCTGTATTGCTATTAGGTCCTAGAATTTTAACTCAACGCTGGGCAAAATAATAAAGTCAAATATATTTATCAAATAAAACCTCTGCGTAAGTATTAGCTAATGGGCAATAAGGTACAGGGAATATGGAAGGGGATGATGTGCAAACTTTCACATGAATTGATGATATACAGCGCTCTCTTAAAATTGAAGCCTGCACTAGAGTTGAGGCAATGGTTTTTTTTCTAGACTGGAGCCTAGTCTTATTCCTTAAGAAAGTTTGCAGTCCTGCAGCCACACTGCTCCCCAGCTTTTTCATTTGTTTATTTGGCTAATGAACTTTGTATGTAATCAGGCACTGTGAATTTTCCAACAGCCACAAAGATCTATCTCAAAGAGAAGGTGCCCTTAATTGTAAACGATCGTATAATTGACTCCCAATTAACTGAAATTCTCTCCCTGCCATTTGTGACAATGATAGTAGCAGAATTAGCAGGGACAAGGTCGCCTGAAGCTTCCTCTTCTTCAGAATTTGGGAAGTCCAAAGGTGAACCCTAATCAAATGGTTCATCTTCATCGTCAAAAAAAAAGCAATCTCTCTCTAGATTTTCTGATTCATCATCATAAGAAATATCATCATCATCATCAAGGTCTTCATCGTCATATTCTTCTTGCCACTCTGGAACATACTCATCTTCCTCATCTTCCTCTTTGCCCCCATCATCTGTATCAGGTGAATCAGATCCTTCATAAAAAATCAGCCTGTGCAGAAACAAATTTAGCGTCATTTTACTTTTGCATTACAGTAGTCTTCTAAATTCCAACGGGATATTTACTGAATCAAGCTTGACTTACACCCCAATATGTTTGACATGAGCTAATAAGGGCTTTCCTCAATAGAAATTTCTTGATTAGCTATTGGGGGTTCCTAAATCATATTTTTGGGAATCACCCCAGAACTTCCGTGGACATTGCTGTTAAAATTCACTAGTATTTATTTCTACTGATTTTTAGCAAGGGACTAGTGAACTATAGAATGGATAGGCTTACTGAATATAAAACCATTTTTAAAAGATGTTATAAAATTGGGGAAACAAAAAGCAAGACATGGATTTCCATTTACATGCCATGATGACACTGCCTTCAGCTACTTGAAAGTAGTATAATTCATAACCATAAATAGACTATCTGCCTCCGCTTTAAATGCTAACATTCACAATTAATATACCAGATTTTCTAAACTCTAACAGAATTCAACTCTGTATTTGTTTTTACCAATGTTATTTTAAGAGATGCAAGAGGTTACTGTTACACTGACACTACCAAGAACTGGAGAAATGATAATATTTAATTTAATAATGTAATTGAGTAATAACATTACTCAAGGAGCAGCAAAAATATGGATTCTTTTGTTGCTCCCAAAATCTTGTTTGTTCCAAATCTATACACATCAGATTTCTGATTTAAATACCTGATGTTCAAATTTACCTGGATTGTTAAGGAAAATATAAAGTTATTTTATATGTAGAAGAAGGAAATCATCTCCTGGTTGACAGAAAGAACTTTGATATAAGTAATCCTCAACTTCCTATTGGTTGCGTAGCGACAGTTTAAAGTTAAAACAGATCTCCCTCAGGGTACTTTCAATCCAATTCTGCAGGTCTGACAGTTGTCCCGCTCTGATCAGACATCGGCCCTCGGCAACTGACTCACATTTACAGCCATTTGAAGCATCCGACAGTCATATGGATGTGTTTTGAGACAGTTTTGTTGAAAACTGACATTTACATCAGGTTTTCAGTAAAGTCAGCCTATAGCAAACAATGGGTTTGCTTTATAACTGCAGCATTTTGCTTAACAATTGTCACATTTAAGGACATAAAATCAGATCAGTCATGTAGCTGGCCCACTTTAGAACTATCACAACTTATGACTCTAATGGATAGACTCCACTATAGCCATAAATCAATTTGTATGGGGACCACTGAGAAATACCATCTATCTAAATAGTTGCTGGCATGCTTGAATTAGCCTCCTCTTAGCCAGACTGCTTCTCACTAGAAACCTGAAACCCGGCCTATTCACATATCCCCATAAGAAAACTTACTGTTTATAAGCAGAAGTGCCATTAAGTACATTGGATAATTTAATCCCCCCCTGTTCGGAGCTTTGGAATCCCACTCTGAAATCCTGCAACAAAATAAAGATTGAAAGGATATAGCTAGATGCTGGAAACAGAGATCACTCTCCTAAAGAAAATGGAACCATTAAGAACCTAGATATAATGATTTAGCACATTTCTTTTTGCTGCAATACTGAATTGGCAAAAATACATTTACTACCATATATATCTTGTCTAGTCAGGTATTACCTGAGTAGCATGATGCAGAATTGACAGGAGCCGTTCTTGGATCCTTCGAACCAACTCTAAACCAATATTAAAATGCTTCGCTTTGAGCAACCGAATGGAAGAGGCAAGATCTTGGCAGTGTAATAGCATCTCCTCTGAAAGAAAAAGCAGATCAATTTACAAACTGTAGCACTTGTGAATAAATGAATCCAACTGTAAAAACAAAAATGAAATAAACTTGCTATAAAAAGAACTTAGTTCATCAGAAATAGTACTTCAAATGACATTTTAAATGGAATGGATGTTAGATCTTTATGAAATGTTTTTTTTTTAACTTATATCATTCAGTGTTGTTCTTTACAGCCTTGTTTTAGCTTAAATAATATTATAATATAATCTCATGAAGAAATCTTATAAAGGTGATTCTGAATTATATTCTTAAAAATATGTAATATGTCATCTCATGTAAAAGCGTGGCTATCAAGGTCAGATTAAGTTATTTTATTTAATAAAGGTACACATAAAGAAATGGTTTCAAAAATGTTTAGAAAATGAAGCAAAATTTATTCTTTTTTTGACTGATATATTGGAAGGAAGCAGTGGTTAGAAATGTGCTAGGATATGCAGTAGTCAAGTCCAAAAGGGCAGCACTAAAGGATTCAAATGTCTCTACACCAATGCTCAATGTATAGAAAAAACAGAGGGGACCTGAAGTCATACGGCAAATACAATATTGTTAGTGTTTCTGATGGGATTGAACTTATAACTGGAATTCCTGGAAACATAATAAGTTCAAAGAAAATAAAAAACAATAAAGGGGGTGAGGGAATTGTATTATATATAAACCATGCATGACATAAAGGGCAAAACCCTCATGAAAGCTTCTGAGGGTATAAGTTATAAGTGGAAGAGAAACAATAGATACTTTCGTGGATGTGTATTATAGACCACTCAGTGAAAAAGAAGATACAGTTAAAATATTGACAAATCAGATGGTGAAGGTGTCCAGGAAACATCATATTCTGCAATTAAATTTAGGATCTTCTTGCAGACAACTCCAAAAGGTGGAGGACGAAGCTAAACAACTGGCTATACTGGAGTTATTATTACTAAGAGGGTTGAGGATCTGGAAAATTTAGGATCCTTGGAATCCTTTTTGAAATGGCTATTTTTTCTAGTAATTAAAAATAGTGTTTTCCATTTAAGAGTTTCATGTATTGAAAACAAATTGCTGTGCACAATTTTATATATTGTTATTATGTGATTGACTACATGATATATTTCAGTGATTTGTCTTAATTTATTACATTAATTTGGGAGAATTCTTTTTCTGTTTATTTGCTTAACTTTTCTTTTTGTTTGAATATTTCTTTTTGTTTTTCAATATTGTTTTTCTATTCACGTATTTTAGAAAACTGCAATATATTTTTGTAAAAAAGCAAAGAGCTTTAGGTCTCTGATCCTAGAAATACAAGCAAAGGATAATTTTATGCAACTGGGAAGAAACTTATTTTTTATTTTAAGGAATGAATCCAGGATATGTGTTTAACTAATTCTGGAAAGTCTGTGTTCTAAAAATGAGATGGAATATGCTGCTATATAATCCAGAGTTAATACTAAGCATTTATCTATAAATAATCTATATGTCCCCTTTCCTCAACATTGAATAAAACACAAGTCTTCTTGACCACTACAATGAATTAAAAAATGTGGAATAAATAAATGTGTCACAATAGTTATTGTCTCAGCATATTGAAGAACTTGCAGACATATGTGAGCTGTACAGGTAGCAATAAGGAAATACTATTATGACAACTAATGCTCTCCATATTATGAATATTGCCAGTATTTATTCTCTGAACTTGTCTCAAAAGAAATGACAGTTATTTGCATGTCAATAATGGCTCACCCAAAAGGATCTGCAAAGCATTAGTATGCAACTCCAGATTCTCAGATTGTTGTTCCATGATATCCATTTTTTCTGTGTCCTGGTTATAGTAGCTGTAGATGCAGGAATACGCCAGGACCTGAAATATATCATGTATCACAATGCATATAAATCAGATTCCAGTTAGAACCTCTCCAATGGGGGAATGATTTCACTAGGAGCAGAGAGAGAAGGTAATGACCCCTCATTCCCGCAACTCTACTCCTCTCCTCTGATATTCTCCTAGAAGAGAATTAGAATGAAGTAACTGGAAGAAGCTTGTTACACCATAGTACCACTTTCCCACTTAGAGCAGGAGAAAGAAAGAATATTTCATAGCTTAAATTTAAAGCATAGGTGCTTGGAGTTGGAGGGAAATAATGCTAAAGTAAATTTCCATGTTTTTGTATTATTTCTTTCATGAACATCGGTATGGAACATCCATAGAATGACAAAGGCTTTATAACAAGAATCCAAAGAAAAACTAAGAAGGAAAAAGCATTCTGGAGTTGATTTTTCTGAAAGCCACTATAGATTCTTCTAAGGTATCTTCCAAAGAAATGTCTATGGACATTTTCAGTCATCCAGGTCACGGTTGTCCCAAAGGTACTTTTTCAAGAGGCAAATGGACTTTCTTGTTTTTCTTTGAAGAGGTTTCACTTCTCATCCAAGAAGCTTCTTCTGCTCTGACTGGTGGTGGGGAATGGAATGATTTATATTCATTGCAGACAGTGGTCATTTGCATCATTTTAGAGTCATTGAGGGTATTTGGAGGTTTATCTGTGTCCTCAGGGTCACTTGAGTAGTGCAAATACAGTAAGTGTGGAGTCTTCTTGGAACTGCTAAAAGGACTATGTTGTAGACTGGAGACAGATGATTTTGTATTCCTCCCCCTCTGTTGAGAGAGGGCTGTTTAGTTTTGACATAGATGGCCTCTTTGATCCTCTTTCAAACCAGTGGTCCTCTCTGTCCAAAATGTGGACTTTGCTGTCTTCAAAAGAGTGGCCTTTATCTTTTAAATGCAGATGGATTCTTGAATCTTATCCTGATGGGTTTGTTCTTCCATGTTGTGCCATGTGTTTATGAAGTGGTTGTTTTGTTACCCCAATGTGCAGATCTGCACATTCTCACTGCATTGTATTGCATATACAGAGGTCATCTGTCAAAATAGGAAAACCAAAAAAAAGCAACAAAGTCCAGTTGCCTCTTGAAAAAGCATCTTTGGGACAACCATGACCTGGATGATTAAGAATCTCCATAGACATTTCCTGGCCTTCATTGTTTGAAATTAAATTGAAAACATATTTCAGGAAGTGTGAATGTAACAAATTCCCAATGAAAGAATTACAGATAGTCCTCGACTTATGAACATAGTTAAGTTCAAAATTATGGTTGTAAGATGTGCTGGTCATTAAGATGGTCATAACATAATCAACCCAATTTTACAAGTTTTACAGTGGCCATTGAGTGAATCCACAGTCATTAAGAGCCTTGGTAGTACAGTGGACTAAAGCACCCTGTTATTAACACCAGCTGCCTGCATTTACTGCAGGTTCGAA
>JANHFK010007750.1:9601-20862 GCA_036250565.1 Sibynophis collaris | reverse complement strand
CTATCTATCTATCTATCTATCTATCTATCTATCTATCTATCATCTATCTATCTATCTATCTATCTATCTATCTATCTTTTTCAAAATAAAAATTTGTATTCCTTCCTGTAATATGCTTATTACATGGCATTTTCACCTTTCAAAAATGAATTTTAAAAAGTGAAATGGAACTTTCAGTACGCATATACACAGATATGTTTTTAATATATGAAAGTTTCAGGAATTTGGCACTCTAATTTTGGAAGAATTGGACCGATTCTTTAAAGCTGCTCCATACAGAAAAGTCTATGCCTAAAGAGGTGGATGTATTTTTTATTTATGAATTAAACTGCTTTGTATTGTCTGTAACTCTTATCTTTTTTGTTGTATTTTTCTCTCTGTTGCAAGTGACAAAATAAGATAATCTGACTAAAGCTCATATTAAATAATCCGGAGATGCCTGCTTTTCATCAGACTGGCTGACAGGGAAGCAGGATACAGCTTACCTCACCTGAGCAGTTGAAGAAAGAGAAGGTCACCTAAATGCACAGTAGGTAAGTTTGTGGCTTGCAGGTGAACTGTCACCTGTCATGCTGAAGGTTCAGAAACAGTGATCCAAAATATAGGAGAAAAAAAAATAAAAGGAACTGAATGTAAGAAATGACATGTATATCCATGGCATCTTTGAGTCCTACATTCTTTTCATGCTGCAATTAAGTTGGCCCAAACCTGACCCTTAGCTCACCTTGGCTTTTCCAGGATGGATGCTTCCTACCTGTATAATTACCTGTCATTCTGGGTGTTTGTTGTACGTAAAGGCAAGGAAGTCTCATTTAAACAAGACGCCTGCATTTGCTTATCATTGTTCATTACAAATAGAAATGCTGTTAGAGAAAACCACTACTTTTCCAGAAAGGTTTGCCATTTGATGACTTGGTCTGATGTTGAGTGGCAGGGTTGAAGTTCTTTCAGGGGCAGTCCAGTTTGGGAGAGAGGTACAAATGTACCCAGATTCTCCCAATGCTTGGGATCAGAATCTCCAAGGCTATTCCAAAAGTGGCCGTCTAAGATCCTTTTTAATGTGATAGGAAAGGGAAACAAGGAAATGCAAAAGGGCTGCCCACATTTCTGTATCTGTGGGGGTGATTCATTTTATCAGATGTTGGCACACCACTCTGAGGGAATGAAGAATCAACACATGTGGAGATCATTGTCTTATCAGTGGATGGCATACCACGCTGTGAATACACTGATCCTTCCTCAGGAAGTGTAAGGACATGAAATTTGTCACGTAGGCAGATCATGTTGTCTGCAGCAATCCCCCCATGAGATAACCACGCAGACCCCATGCTGTGTTCATGTGTCTTTCACGAGGACTTTTTAACCAATTAGCTTCTGCCACGACCTCTGTCTGATAATAAAAGGGAGCCCTCACAAGCTGCTAAGGGTTCCTTCCCATTAATCCACTATCTGCCTGTGTGTCTTTCTTTGTCATCGCAACAGTATCCTAGCCCTGTTTGCCATACACCTTTGTCTTAAACCAAAGGGCACATGATGTTATTTACGCTTTTGTAAAATGCAGGCTTGAAACAGGATCCTATGCAGATTAACAATGCTCTCAAAACAACAAAAACATTGCTTGCCAATAAGATCAGTTTAATTTCCTGAGAGTAATACTTGAATCAAAAGAAAAGCATTTTGAACTAATCTTTTCTGGATACTCAACTTAAGCCCTTATGGAAAATTTAGAAATATCTTTAATAGTAATTTTGCAATAAAATTTACTAAACAATTAAAGGAATAAAGAAAAAAAAAGCAAAGTGTAGAAAAGGAGAGCAAAATAGAAAGAAAAAAATTTAGAAAAGAATGACTAAGAATATACAAGTAGTCTTCGACTTATAGTTACAATTAAGCCCAAAATATTTAGTTGCTAAGTGAGACATTTGTTAAGTGAGTTTTTTATGACTTTTCTTGGCCACAGTTGTTAAGTGAATCACTGGAGTTCTTAAATTAATAACATAGTTGTTAAGTGAATCTGGTTTTACCATTGACTTTGCTTGTCAGAAGTTTGCAAAAGGTAATCACATGATCCCAAGATACTACAATGGTCATAAATATGAGTCAATAGGCAAGCAACTGAATTTTGATCATGTGACCAGGGGGATGCTGCAGAGGTCGTAAGTGTGAAAAATGGTCATAAGTCACTTTTTTCAGTGTTGTTGTAACTTTGAAAGGTCACTAAATGAACTGTTGTAAATTGAGGACTACCTGTAGTATAAAGAAATATTAAAGAAATTACTTCATCACAAGCAGTGTAAAATTTTTTAGTAAGTTTTCACCTCCTCTTAAAGTACAACAACTGATCACTTCCCTTGCATCTCTGATTAGCAAAGTTCTTTATGCGTTACCAGAGAATAACAGCATATCTATTTTAATCTTAATCAAATAAACCAACTTTATATCCCTTCCTTTTGCTTTTAGCAATTTTGATCTTTAAATAAATCCCTAGAATTTGATTTTTTTTCTTTATCACTTCACACAAAATTTTTCAGAGCTTTAAGTCTCTTTTATAAATCCTTTGGAAACATTTGGAAATATCAAATGAATATTTGAGTACATGTTCAGCTGAGCAATGCTCGCCTGTAGCAAAGAAATGCCAATGGTTGGCATTAGTTTATTTCCAAGACAGACCACAATAGGATTGGAACAGTTTTAAATAGAAATGCTGGCTGTCTGATTCATTCAAGGATATGTGATCAGACTTAATTACCATTCTTTGGTACACTGAACAGGTCATAAATCAAACAGGAAAAACTCATTATCAAGATACTGTACAGAAAGCCATGCATCAAAGTTGAAAAATTCAGGTTACTTTCTAATGAGTCTCATGTATTTTCAGAGGATTTTCAGTGAACCTATAAAGATGTCCCTCTTCATCAATTATGAGGAGAAATGGATACGGGAATTGGAATTAGGGCCTCTTCATTGAAGAAGAATATACACTTCTGTATTATATTTAGTGGAGTCTATGTGCAGATCAGTGGTGTGGTGGATTTTTTGCACTTTTTCAATCTGCCTTAGATGATGGAGGAAAGTCATTCCCCACTATTTTGGGAATGAGGGAGCACCTTCAGAATGCTGAGTGTACCTTGCAAAATGAGCCACAATGGCGCAGTGGTTAGATTGCAGTACTGCAGGCTATTTTTGCTGCCTGGTGGCTGCCTGCATTTTAACAATTCAAATCTCACCAGGTTCAAAGTTGACTCAGCCTTCCATCCTTTCGAGGTAGGTAAAATGAAGATCCAGATTGTTGGGGGCAATATACTGACTCTGTAAAATGATTTAGTGAGGGCTGTAAAGCACTGTAAAGAGGTATATAAGTCTAAGAGTTATTGCTATTTGCCATTCTGGACAGGGCCCATTATAAAACACTCATTTCCCATCAGGCAAGTTGAAGTTCAAAGGTTCAGCTTGGGGGAAAAAGAACAAATTTTAAAAAGCAGTATCTGCACAAATAGCAATAGCACTTAGACTTATATACTGCTTCATAGTGCTTTTACAGCCCTCTCTAAGCAGTTTACAATGGGTCCTCATTTTACCCACTTTGGAAGGATGGAAGGCTGAGTAAACCTCGAGCCGGTGAGATTTAAACTGCTGAACTGCAGCTAGCAGTCAGCTGAAGTAGCCTGCAGTACTGAACTCTAACCACTGCGCCAACTCAGCTCATTTTCCAAGGTACAAAAATAGCCTTGTTGAGGGATATTGAAGGAGGAGCTCATCCCTTAACATATCTTCATTATAGAAACCAGAGGTAGCTTAGATCCTGCTTGTCTGGAGCAGAAAAGCAAATAACTTTCTTTTCTCCAGGTTAACACTCACAATATTTTAACTCCTGGGAAAGAAAATACAAATAACCTCTCATTAAAATATGAGGGCTAGAAATTTGATGCCTGCTAATGATACCCTCATCTCCACAACCAAAATATTTCACAAAATATAGTTAGTCTTCATTTAATGATCACAACTGAGACCCAGAACTCAATTGTTAAGTGAAGTGGTCGCTATGCGAAAAGGTGACAGCGCTTAAAATATTACTGTAGTTTTCTTTTACTTTACAGATCTGAGAGGAATGTAATGCAAGGATGGATTGTAAAGTTATTTTTTCACTACCACTGTAACTGTGAAAGATTGCTGAATGAAGTAGTTGCTACCTGTACTGGGGGGAAAAAAACCTAGCTTTCTATGTAAACTGTTACTGTCTTAAAATCTGCTTTCTATTTGCTAAAAAAGATCTAAACCAATATTCCCATGTGAGGCTCTTTATTTGTAATTAAATAATACATGCAGCAATCTTTTCCCCCCTCAAATGTCCACAAAAGAAGTGAGCAGATAATTAGACTTGCCACATGTTTAATTAAAGCTCTAATTATATACAATCTTATCAGCCTAAAACTGCAAAAAAAACCCAACACAAACCAATCCATGCTGAGTAATGGAAGCAGCTCTCACTTCCAATCAGTAGTCTGATGATTCACTCACTCATTTCTGTAAAGGTTAATAGCTGCATATTACCCCACTCTCAAACACTGGCTAAGAGTGATCTGGTGGACGTTGTGATCCTTTGACAAAATCATTTATCAAAAGCTCTTAAGTAGAAAATATGAATTGTCAACTGGATAAAAAGAAAAGAAAAGAAAAGCAGAGGACAGAATTAAATTGACTATTTTCACAGTGAAGGGATGTAAAATTTACATTTTATTCATGAAAGTTTTGAAGGTGGAGGGAACTGTGGGACTGCCAAATTACTTGACACTACAAATTATTAACAATGATTAATAACACAAAATTATTGATGATAATGATACAAAGAATTGTGAAATGTGTTTCAAGATTTTTCCAAAATGGCAACAATGGTTTTACTATTGTGGTAGAATCCACTTCTGAATTGTCATAGGATGCTAAATTAAATTTAATAAGCTTTATTAAATTTAAATGATTATTAAGTTTTAGCAGATGACCAATTTCTTCTCTTTAAAAATACCACATACAAACTCCTCTCACAATGATGTCATTGTATAGAATCTCCTATAGTCCTTGGAGGTTAAAATATTCCAGAAAAAAAGAGAGTCTAAACCAGAACAAAAATGTTTTGCTTTCCTGCCTCTGGTATTTGCAGGTTATTACACAAATATAAACAAGCTGTGTTCCTCAGAAGTTAGTACTGACAGGACTGCTTCCACATGATACAGTAATACTTTGGTACTCAGTTGCTTTGAAACTCATTGAATTTGGTACTCAATGCATTTTGACACGAACATTTTCTCCCAGTACTCATCATTTATTTGGTACTCAATGCACAAGCTAGAACCTGTGTATATCAGTTGCCTCATGACTAACACATTATTCCTTATAGGAA
This sequence comes from Sibynophis collaris, assembly GCA_036250565.1. Lineage (NCBI taxonomy): Eukaryota > Metazoa > Chordata > Lepidosauria > Squamata > Sibynophiidae > Sibynophis > Sibynophis collaris. The sequence continues at coordinate 15,467 of JANHFK010007750.1, read as the reverse complement.
AAATTTGCTTGGTGCTCATCATTTTTGATACTCATCTCACTTCCTGGAATCAATTAATGATGAGTACTGAGATACCATTGTAGTGAATAATTATAACCATTGATAGAATATCTAAGCAAAAAATTTGTCATCTATATGGATTGATGTTAGTGACCATTACTATATTTTGAGATAGCAATTTACATACTTTAACATTGCACAGAAGACCCAAAGTGTGAGATTGTGATTAGGAGAGTGGAGTTCAATGGGACTGCCTATGTTCCTAAGTGACCACTCTCCTCCAACCTCCTCGGCTGTGCACTTACCGGACAGCCATCTTTTTTGCAAAACTTTTTGTTGCTCACTCACTATTGGAATGGGGCCAAAAAAAACCCCAACTGGCAAAGCAACCTCGGCACCAGGCTCCTCTACATCCAGCCCATCAATGCAGACCCGAATTCCAGCATTTTTACAACAAGAAGGGACTGGAGAAAGTACACAGATAATTACCCAAATGTTTGAGACTCTTATCAAAGGACAAAATGAATAACGTTTTGAGATGTCTGCAATGAGAAAAGAGTTGACGGATTTTAAAGAAGAAATGATTTTCTAGAAAATTAATTTATTTTGGGAGTAGATGAAATATATAATTCAGAATATTTTTTAGCAGCACTTCTTGACATTTTCTGCACACAGTGTTCTGTTCCTAGATTTCCTCTCACATATGCTGGTCTGCACTTTACAGCCTGCAGCTATTTTAGTCTCTTTTCTCAATAAAGCATCCCGTCCCGTACTCTTGAATCTAGGAAGGAAACATTTTCTGGCAATGCTCAGAAAATGGGAATCTGTTATTTGATATTGGCAAAGCAAACCTTGCATCTTGAACAAACAACCAGGAGTATTTCTCCCATGTCTTGTATTGTGTATCCAATTAGGAATGGTTATCTTGCTTCAAACATAGGTGCAGCCTGGGTCTCAAGCAATTTACAATTTGTAACAAATTTATTTATGTAGGATTAAGTATTTGTGCAGTGATTAGAATGCAGTATTGCAGGCTACTTCTGCCTACTACCAGCAGTTCAATCTTGACTGGCTGAAGGTTGACTCAGCCTTCCAAGATTGGTAAAATGAGGATCTAGATTGTTGGGAGCAATATGCTGACTCTGTAAACTGCTTAGAGAGTGCTGTAAAGCACTATGAAGCAGTATATAAATCTAAGTGCTATTGCTATCCTGTGTCTGAGTTTCACTAGGCTTACACACAAGTTCAAGCTTGATCATTTTTCTGAATTTGGCAAGTCCATTTGAACAGACAGGCAGGCTCTTATAAGCCTTTACGCTAAGTTGGGTTGTGTCCGTGTGTGGAGGGGAAGACCTTTTCCTTCACCTTTCACCTATTTTTCTATCATTATTATCATGAAATTTCAAAGACAAGGCAAAAAACCCTGCATGAATATGACCACATTACAAAAATTTGCAAATTGTTGGTTATCTAAAATGGTATGTGGAATGAAAAAGAAAATCAGATTGCTGCATTTTCTCATGTATATCATTAGGAAGAGCTGATTTTCACTTCATTCAGGAAATAATTTAAGAAACTAAAGATTCATACTGATTATGAAATTTAGAGTTACAGAATGGCAGTTCAGACATGAAAGTAATGGCACTATATGCAGCTTATGCATAATACCATTACAGATCTAATAAAGATTCTATATGTAGATCAGTGGTGACATTCAATTTTTTTCCCTACTGGTTCTGTGGGCATGGCTTGGGGGGGGGGGTTTCCTGTGACTGAGTGGGCATGGCCAACTCGATGTCACTCACGGCCAAGGCCAGTCATACGACCCCACCACCAAGCCAAGCCGACAGAACCCGGTAGGAAAACTTTTTGATTTTCTACCTATTTTCTGCCCAGGCGTGGCCTAATCTGTCAAAGGCCTCCCACTCTCCCTTCGCCAGTCCCATTTCACCTCCTTCAGAGGCCCCAGCCCTAGCACTGCTTCCTCCCCCACAACCTCCTCTTTCTTTGGGCTTACCTTCCTCCCGTGACAGCTGGTGTAGGCAGAGAGGAAGGCAAGCCAGTTGCTGCTGGGCTCTCCACCAGCCCACATCTCACCCCCTTGATACCTGCAGCCACTTTCTCTTTTTTTTCGGTGTAGCTAGACGCTTCTTGCACTGAAAAAAAGATGGCAGCTGAAGTGAAAAAATATTACCGACCTCCATCTGCTCCGCTTCTTGAATGCGCCAGCCCTCCACGCACCTCAGTCCCTCAGCAAGGAATGGGGTGCACCTGCGCAGCCAGCACATAGAACAGAGCGCTGGTGCATTCAAGAAGCGGAGCGGATGGAAGTTGGTAAATTTTTTTTGCTGCAAAAAGCCTGCAGCCACCGTCTCTTTTTCAGTGCAAGAAGTGTCCAACCGCACCAAAAAAAGAGGCGGTAGCTGCAGCCATCTCACAACAAGGGGAGCCAGATGCTGGCTGGCAGAGAGCCCAGCGGCAACAGCTCAGCCCTGGCTTGCTTTCCCAGGCAGCCAGCAACGGGAGGAAGGTGAGGATGCGTCGCATGGCGAAGGGAGAGCGGGCAGCGGGCAGCGGGTGATGAATGGGCGGTGGCTCTGGGGCAAGGCCAGAGCCGGGGAATGGTGCATTCCCTGACCCGGTCGAGATGGGCGGCAGTTCCCGGGGCCTATAACCCAACCCAAGGTAAAGGGAGAGCATGCATTGCTTAGCTTTGGTGAGCTGAGCGGGCCAGGCAACTGGAGAGGCGATTAGCTGGGTTGCATAGCAAAGGCAACATATATAGGGCGGGAGTGGGTGGGCGTGGCAAGTGGCCAGAAGGGGTGAGCGAGCAGCCACTGGATGACCGGGGTGACGGTGGGCAGGGCCAACCAGGGGTGGTTTTTACCGGTTCAGCGAACCGATTCAAATTACCCCTATCAGTTCGCCCGAACTGGTCCAAACCACTCAAATACCACCCCTGATGTAGATGCATTGATTCTTTTGACAATTTAATATAATTTCTATGGTATTTATGCATTGAAATTAGTTCTCCAGAGCTGTGTATATAAAATATTACATTAGTATTAATTCCACATATTCAGACTTCCAAAAATATCAGATTAAAAACTTTTTCAATTATTAATAAAAGCTGATAAATAGTAGAAAAGCCACTGACAACATATAATCTAAAAGAAATGTATATATCTATTAACTCAAAAGGAAAGTTTAACCAGTAGATTTTTAAAGAATAGTCAAATGCTCAGAAATCATTTACTCTTCAGAACTGAGAACACACAAAAACACCCTATCTAATTTCCAGCTAAATATTATTCTTAGTGCCTAAATGCTAGCTTAATGATAAAAGCTTATTAGATACTTTCATTTAAATTTTAAATGTAAATTTCACACGTTCAATTCACTTGAATTAAGAAAACAATAGAACATAAGAAAACAAAAAACAAAATTGTAAATGATTCACAAGTTCCCTAATTAAGTCTGACATACCTGCAAATTGGTATCCCACCCAGCATGGAAGTTAATTGATAGCTTATCCTGTTTCTCCACATAATAATCCAATTTTAAAAAACTTATTTTGCTCAATTTGCTCTGCATCCAAAAGTATCACAAAGGTCATAAAGCAATTGGAGTTTCTACCTTTAGTTCCCACAAAAACTTTTTTTTTAAATTGCCTCTTATGTGGCATAATTACATGCAGCACTCAGTTTTATAATATATACTGGTATTTTTCCACCTTCTATTTAAATCTCAAATATAGCTAAGAAAGAATCTTTAGGAAAAGCTGTGCCATACTCAATAAATTCTAAAGTGTGTCCTGATAAAAATTATCTTTTCTATTGTTCTTAATGTATTAAATATGTTTTCCAAGGATATATATTAGGAATATTAGCATTTAACAAATATAAAACCATACACCTTAAATATTACAAGGAAGGGCATCATTTGTCTTTCTACAGGCCAATGATATTTTTAATAGAGACTGTAATATATGAGAAATAAAGAACATGCAGTCTTAGAGAAATAGATAATGCTAAACAGAGTCATCCCCGGGCAGGCACCAGAAATTACAAAAGCTATAATAATATTTTAATGTGTGCCAGTGTGCCCACAGAAAAAAATGACAATAAAGGTTATCTATATATCTATCGCATATCTATATATCTATATCTATAACAAGAAAGAGATACAGCTAAGCTTTCATTCTTTTGATAATACAATTTCAAGGACATGGCAGTGGAATTAAACTGAACTCAATGGAGACTTATTTAATTTTCATTTGCTTTCATGCGGGGCAAAAACTGTGAAACATTCAAAATCAAACAATGTGCTCTCTGTTCAGAGAATAATAGTTAAAACACAGCAACTATATCAACCAAGAAATTGACATATGGCATACAGGTTGAAGATGATTAAAAGGTTCATGAAATGAGTTTCCTTTACAGTTATAATTTGTTTTATATATAAACAAGAAACTTTCATGAAATGAGTTTCCTTTACACTTATAATTTGTTTTATATATAAACAAGAAACTTTCAATATTCCAAACTGTAGCCCAATTTCTTACGTGGAATTTTTATGCTGAATTACATAACACATAGGTTGATATCTTTAGGATCTATGTGCTATAAAGCTATTAATAACCTCCATATTAAGACCTCAAAAACTGGTTAATGAGCTTACAACAATACTGTCTATCATTCAGACACTATTGTAATGATATTGTTTACGCACTGAATTGGTGCATTTATCAATAGGATATTATAATTCGTTATCTTGGAATCATTTAGAATACAGTGAAACTTGGCCAAGAATGTTAGACGCATGTCGTTCCATTAAATCAACACCAATAGCATGTCATTGAGACAAAGTGCCACAGGCATTTGGTAATATTGAAAAGATGAAGTCAGGGCAAGGCATAATAAGTGAATTAGGAAATAGCTTTTCCCCCCCCCCCAAGTCCTTCCACACACTAAATATATGTTATGTTCCTCATCTTTTAGACTCCATAAGCTACCGTAGTTCTCCTTCAAAGAATTTGCCCTTTGAACAACATTCTCTCAGACAGGTTTTGAATACCCGGCTTTTTCCTCAGTTTCTAGTCTAAAGTCGAGTGTGACAGGGGTGGGTTCTACTTATTTTCGCTACCAGTTCGTAACGGGAACACACATGCGCGCGTTTGCTTTGCACGGTGCTTCTGCGCATGCACAGCTTCTACAAATGCGCAGAGCGTCCGTGTTGACGTCCGGACAGGTGGGCAAGGCCTTCTTAGAGCCGGACAGAACCGGTAAGAACCCACTACTGGAGTGTGAGCTCCCTGTGAGAGGTTTAAGTTTTTAACGGATGCTTGTTCCACCAGAATGATTTTTATTTTTCCTTTTCTCTTTGTGCTTGTTATTTGTTACTTGTGTTTATAATGTTGTACACCAACCAGAATTGTTAACCAGGTGGGTGAGTTGGTTTTTTTTCCCCCTCCCTTCCTTTCAATTGTACCTAACTCTCAAACAAGTCCCTGAAGTTTTCTTGGCAAAGTTTTTCAGGAATTGTTTGCTATTGCCTCCCCCGTAGGGCTGAAAGTAAGTGACTAGTCCAAGGTCACCCAGCTGGCTTTGTGTCTAAGGCAGGACTAGAACAGTTTCTAGATTAATGCCTTTACTACACCAAACTGGTTCTATTCTATTGGTGATTTTACAAACAAACAAATAAACAAGCCACTATTAAAACTGTGGACAAAGTTTTAATTTTTGAGAATGGACGTTGTCTTACCTGAACGTCCTATTTCGTCGCGATGATGGTCAATCCTATATGATGGGTTATACTCTTTTCCAATTGGCTAGGGACTGAGAGTCAATTAAATTCTGAGGCTGGT